>NNCF01126044.1:0-26168 GCA_002313205.1 Laupala kohalensis
ATATAATTTAGATTTGTTTATATAACTATACTGTATATATAGTTATACAGTAAAAATAAACTCGTTTAAATATGTTTTTATTGTAATTTTGTCCATCCAGTGCATTTTGGACAAAAATAGAAAAGGAATATTGTTACCTGTTTATGAAATTATGAAAGGAAATGTTCTACAAAATCAGTCCACCGAACAATTGAGATAAAAAGGTGACTTAATAGAAATATTACAATAACTCACTTTATTCTTTAATACTTAATAATATAAGTAAAACTATTATGTAATTATTAATACTTTGTCACGGGGCTGACATTATGCAAAGATTTATAATATTACTCAAAGCTAACATTACGCAAGAATTGTATAATATATTTCCAGGGCGGATCTTTAAATCGATAGTTTAAATAGTTAGTGTCATTTTAATCGTGACTCTTCAGCCGGATCTCCGTGGCGTCAGCCGCGAGAGATAAGAACTTTTCCTGTTTGGCGCGTCTCTGTGGTGNTCCGAAATGACACACGATCGTATGGCTCGCCACGCCACTGCACTCTGTCACCCCCCTCCATGTGACATTCCACCCTCTTTCTTCCTATTTGCATTTAAATGCATAAGACAACGCCTTACCATATCCACAAATTATCGTAGAGCCGTGTGCAACGACTCCCTTCACAATGACTTCTCCTACCAAGAAGAGCTCCTCAATACATTCAAATATCCACATGGAACCCCCCACCCCTACCAGGGCGCTTTCGGGAAGTTTCAAACCAATTCCCCCGCACACCCCTAACGGTTACTTAAACTGGTGACCGCCCATCCGAGGGTCTTGCCTTCTCTTCTGCTTCTTGATCGTCATCTCTTCTATGGGGAACTCGCTGGAGACGATGTGACGTGCCCGAGACTGAGTGCGTCGTCGACGGGACGCAAGAGCGTCCTGCACGGCTTCACGGAGCGCAGCCGACAACAGTTTTGATGACGGTCTGTATTGACGATAATTGGAAGCATATGGAACATTCTAAATGGACCTTGACGTCCTTACGAGTCTTTAGAACATGTTAATGCAATGTATTGATCTCTCGCTCCGATAAGAGCATTTAACATAACTATGTAATCACTTGCTCATGGGAGCATCATTATAACTTTTCAATTATAAGCTCTCTTCGAGCTTATGTGCAGATTCAATTATTAAACCTTTGTTATAGTTTATATGTGTCAATGTTTATTCAACCAAACGCCAAAAACCTGAATAGAGAATTACTCTTAACTATTGCCAAGCGAGTATTCTAATTATTTCCTCTGGGGTCTATCCTCTCCCGACGTTGGGACAAAGACAACGCTAAATATATACATAGCAACGACCAACGCGACATTGTATATTATTGTTGTATCGCTATGGACCAACGCGACAGTCATAAACAATGCCCTTAACCCTATCCATAATGTTCGTACGGAGGACGTAGAAAACCGCGAGTTCTTTAAAATCGCTTTACTCCCAAATGTTGAAGGAGTAACTGATAAGGTTGGTAAAATTCTCAAGAAACATGACATACGACCTGTCAACAGCGCCCCTGAAAAGTTGGGTAAATCAATTGTCAAAGTTAAGGACAAGTTACCCCCTCTGGTGTCGGTTGGTATTTATTCCATACCTTGTAGTAGCGGTCGCGAATATATAGGGGAAACCGGACGAAGTGTGGAAAAGAGAATGAGGGAACACATTCGACACTTTAATACGTACGGTAGGGCAACCAAATCAACCGTGGCCCTGCATGCGATCAAAGCAGGACGTGACTTTAATTATGAAGGCACCCGTATTATTACTAAGGAGGATCGTTGGTGTCCCAGACGGATCAAAGAAGTCATTGAGATTGCCAGAACACCGAACAATCTTAATATTGATAATGGCTTTATCCTGAGCAGCGCCTGGAGTTGGGCACTAACTCCCCCAGTTTTCCGAACAGCCAAGATTTAAGTGACTCCATCCGCGGAAACCTATGCTCTCGTAACGTGAAGAAGTGCGCTCCTTCATAGTACACGTGTTTATAATCTTAAAATGTGAGAAATTCTGTCGAAATTGAGTATCAAAATTTAAAATGTACAAGTTTTCATATAAAAAAGGAAAATTAAAATTTAAGCAATTTGTAATTCCCCTTTTTATTTAAAATTGTCTTTGAAGAAAATAACGAAGATTTTAAAAATTTAGCGTGTGAATGAGTCATGAGAAAAAATTTATTTACCAAATTACTACAAATAAAAAATAATAAGGAAAATATAATTGTTCATTTTAAACTTTTTTGGTACATTGTCACATAGTAAAATGATTTCAAACATTCAAATATTACACATAATATGACGTATTATGCAGCCGCAGAGTAACCTACGATCTGCATCGCAACGCTGGAATTCCGTGTGGGTGGGGTTTTGAAAAAAAAACCCAACGAAGTGTGGTGCTTCGCAAAAGAACAAAATATGGGACAAGAGGGGAACGTGAAGGGCAGTAAAGGGATGGGGAGACGGATGGGGTAGAGGGAGGGAGTGAGTGAAGCAAAAGGACGGATATGAATCTCCATTGCGTACTACCCTGAGAGCTGTCAAGGGAAGCTACGTCTACATTTCTGCCCAGAGCGCAGTTTTGGCGTTACAATATAATTTATCCCATCACTTTTTTCATTCCTATATTCTCCACCACCTTTTTATTCTCCCACTCATCTTTATTTCTCTTCATTACATCATTCTGTTCTTCCCGTGTTGCGTTTGTGAGCGTGGGGTAGTAGAGAAAGAGAGAAAAGAATTCACCCGAAGATAATGCGAGTGAGTCAAAAGAGAAGAAGAAGAACAGTCCCTCTTTTCTCTTTTTTTCTGTTGTAGCGTGTGACAATGTTGCCATTCATTTTTCATGCAAATAAAATGCCATATTTCATAATTCGTTTTTTCATATGAAAAGGCTTGAAGTTAAGAGAAGGACGTAGAAGGGACTGAAATGTGTTGGAGGCCGTGGGTTCATCGTAGTGTGCATGAAGGGGAGAGTTTGGCGCTCCTTGCTTTCAGGAGCAGTGATATTTTACTCTCTCGGGTTCGGCAAAAATTTGTTTCACGCTGTATGATCTATGAAGTTATAGTACATGCGGGGAAAGTACAGATTTTGTTTTGGAGAGCTACTTCGTTCGTTTTTTGTCGTAAAAATCTGTTATACTTTTTGAGAAGATTACGAACATATGTGGAGTAAAAAATTGTAGTAAAAATGTTTGCTCCTGACAAAATCAACATAGCAGTGTAATAGCTTCCAGAAAGTTAAACTTCATTGAACAGTTCGCGGATCAACCCGAACAACAGAAAGTAAGTTATATCTGTAGTCGTACTCAGCACAAAGATAATCAATATAAAAATATATATGGGTCATTCTAATTTTATGAAAGGGTAAATTTATTTTCATTTTTATAGTATTTACTTCGTAATAATATGAAGCTGAATTAATATTGTAATTTGTCTATAAAATGATAGTTTATGACACTTTTTTCATCAGAATGCATTATTCAAATGAATATATATTGGATGAATTGCTTAGTACTTCTAAAACATAAGATATTTTATCAGTAATATATTGTTTGCTAATGCAGTAATAATACTAGAATTAAAGTACATTAACTACAATAGAACTATTTTATACAGTTATTACTGTAACTAATGGAAGAAATAAAGTTCGGGTTGTTTTGAAAAGAAATATAAATACAAGCATTTAATAAGTAAATAGTTACCACTAATTCAATAACTTTCTACATATTTATCTATCTCTGCCGTGCAAATGCTTTCTGACCTTGTATAGTAATGTGTCATGGAGTAATAACGACTGAATTAAGAGACATTGATTTGTTTTCTTGCTAAGAAATGGAAACGCGGTGACACCACTCATAATTCCGTGTCTGGAGGATTAAGATGTGGCGTCCGCGTTCTGGTTGATTACTGGTATATTATGGTAGCATTTTGGTAGAGTGTGCCAGAGTGGAATGGAAAGATAAATGTCTGAGGGAATACGGATGAAGTATTTGTAAATGAGAAATGTAGCGTGCTATTAAAGCTTATATACATGGGGCGTTACGAGGTAGGAGGTGGGGCTCTTGTTAGTCCGGTTTACCAACCACTTCGAGGAGTAATAAGAAGTAGAAGTAAGAATTGATGGTACTAGTACGAGTAGGAGGGGGATAGGAGTAGGAGGGTTGATTTTTCAAGTGTCACAGTTATACGTGACAGTGAAGTGAAAAACTAATAATTTTTTTTGTTCCACGGGGAACTGAACCAGGAGTAACTTGATTTCGAGCAAACATGCTAGCACCTGAGCCACCGGAGGGGCTTTAAGGAAGTAGGATGGTGGCTCAGACAGAGCATGTGGGTTGTGACGCTGACACGGCAGAGCGTCGTTGACTAGCATGTCCACTACAGTGACAAGCTCGTGCGGAGGAAGTGCTGGAGTTATTAAGGTGATACTGACTTAAACTGCAGCATGGTTAAGAACCAGTGAATCGAGGTGTTCCTGCATTCTCATCTATCCTGTTGGTTGCTTACTACTTTGTCGAGCTGATAAACATTCAATAAAAGTTCTCATATCAATGTTTGATTACTGTCCGCGTATTCATTAAGTCATACTATCATACCAAAACTAATAGACGAGGACAGTGTCAGCGAGGTCGTGAATCCTCATGGTCCCCGTTTGTGGTCATTGCGCGACATATTTATACGTTACTTTGAAATTGATGACTTGCTTCGCATGATACTCAGGTGGAGTGGAAAAACCCATCTCGGAAGATGAATTACCATATGAATTACAATATTCAAAGCAGTCAGACTTCTATTGAACCATGGAGGTTGATAAATCAAAATCCCCCAGGGGACTTACATGTAGTAAGTACGTGTTTGGCGAACACGGGGCCCCGAGCTGAGTGTGGCACTGCTTCCACTTACTTGTGCCATGCTCCTTCCTTTCTCTTNCTTTTCGAGTTGACCAGTATTTCGAATGCAAATCAACATCAGTTATTTTTTATTGCAATTGTCACACATTTATAATATATAAACTGAAAGTTTCGGTAATAATTAATTACAGTTCAAATAATTATTTTAATACATTTACCCAATTGGAACTGATGAGTACACTTACGTTTTGAAAGTATATCAATGTTATAAATATACGTCAATGGAACTTAGCACTTTAACAGCAAATTAGCACTTTTACAAGCTCTCCCTCGTGCGTAAGAGCATTTTCCCTACCAGCACAAAAATGTTAGGGATGTAATGACCACGATGTCGGCGAATCGTGAATCCGCAATGAAAATAATTTAACAACGTTACCACAATTAACATATAAAGAGAAATATATATGAATTAGCTCAAGAAGGTTCCGAAACATGACAAGAAGTAGAACTGATGTGACCTAAATACTATTTTTCTTCTGACTACCTTAAGTTGCAGCGTTAGAACGAAATCATTCCATCTACCTCCTGGGGATGCCAGAGACAAGTGGCGCCGTAGTGTGGGTGTTGGAGGCAGTTCGTTCGTCGTGGGGGAAGTCCCGCTACCGTACCCCGCCCCGCCAAGTCGCGCTGCGCCAGTGTCTCGTCTCCTTTGATTGACGAGCCGTCGCCGCTCTGTTGCTACGCCACCAGGGAGCTCTGCCATCGCTTTATCCCCCACCTCTCTCCTCTGTGGCATAGGTTTAAAGGAGTGTGGGGGTGGGCTGAGGCAGTGACTTCGGGGATGACAAGGGGTCGGCGCTAGAGGGATATGCTCTTTAGAGATACTGCATTTTGGAGGGATGTGCTGTGGTTTCAAGAATTCGCTCGTTATGATGAGTATGCGGGAAACAGCGAGGTTGGGAGAATAATTTATTAGTTAGAACGACGTGATAAGTATTCTCTCTTGAGAAAAGTATTTATCTTTTAGTTTCTGTTTGTCATTTCCATTGGTTTCTATTGTGAAGTAAATCAAAGTATTTATCATGTTGATTCAACATTTATTTCTTCCGTGTACCCTACCCTGGATCTGGATGGAAATGGTGTAAAATTGTGAAAGGCATACGGGTGGTGTTTTGGTTAAAACCTCTGAGATAAAATCAGGAGTCCCGGGTTCGTCTCCCGGCTCGTCGCCATTTACACCTGACCGAAAGTTATCACATATTTATTTAAGTGTCTTATGAAGAATTATACCATGACTGCTTCACTCAGTCTAAGAAGTATTGTGATTTTTTGGTCAAACTGCAAACAAATACGAAGGATTATGAATCTTATATAAATGTTTATTGAGGTGGAAGGTAAAAGAAATGATTTGAATCTAGATACAATTATGACGTATGTGTGTCCTAGCCCCCCCTGGGGGCTTACATCTAGTAAATACGTGTTTGGCGAACACGGGGTCCCGAGCTGAGTCTGGCATTACTTCCACTTACTTGTGCCGTGCTCCTTCCTTTATCTATACTGACCTTCCTCGGTCGCCTCTTGTTCTTTTCGATCCCGACATTATTGGAACTAGGGTATCTTTCATTTTCCTCTTCTTCTCCTTCTCTTTTTTCTTCTTTTTTCCGCAGGGAGCTCAGTTTCAAGTGAGTATGGGCTTGGCGAACCCACGGCCCCGAGCTGGGGACTGGTACTGCGCCACCAGTCCTCGGACACCGTAAGCTTTGGACATGCTTCAGCGACCACCATTGGCGCGATGGTGGAAAGTTGCATGTTTTGAAGGGCGGAGGGAGATCTTGCCTTCATTGGCCGGGTCGCAAGGAAGGATTAAACCTCTATAAAAAAACCTCAACCTCAAGGTGTGTTACGCGCCGATGAGGTGAATGGGTGTTAATGACAAACACTCGCTAGCGGACAACCTCTGGGGCAACTGCCGCACCACAGTTGAGCAAGGCTTAGTGGCGTGATGCGGGGGCTCTAGTCACAGGACATTTATTTCCTCCGCACTCGTGGGACAAAATGAAAGATTCCTGTTTTCCCCTGCCTTGCGAATTGGGCGAGCCGCAAGGTATTACGCCTCAGGGTTTTCGAAGCGGGCGAGGGTTAACAGCCCTCCTGCTTCAGGAACAAAGGATAAGAAACAGAACATTTCACATGAAAATGTTTTTATTATTATGACACGTATAGGCGGGACACTTGAAAAAGTATCCCCGTTCTATATTTACAAAGGATTGCAAGGTTTAGTTGGAACGCTGAAATCAATTAAAAGGTTGCAAGATGTGTCAATGCTGTTGGAAACCAACACCAACAAGCAAGCGTTGGCACTTTTAAAATGTACTTTGTTGTGAGAGTTCCCTGTGAAGTGCTAGCTCCATGCTGCGCTTAATCGCAGCAAGGGGGTTGTAAGTTGCAGGGATATTATTGATATGGGAACAGAAGAACTTGTTGTAGAACACGTAGTTGAGGTCAGTCAGATCATAGGAAGGTAAATGGTGTTCTGGAGAAGATCAGTTCCTTCATCGTGACATTTGACTCTCCTAAACTACCAAAGGATCTGAAGGCTGGATGGCTGAACCTGCTGGTCCTTCCCTTTATACTAAATCCTCTGCGCTGTTATAAGTGTCAGAGGTTTGGAAACACGACAACATCGTGTAAGGGACGTGATACCTGTGGAAAGTGCGGAAAAGAGGCACACGAACCCGGCGTCTTATGCTCAGGGCCTGAAAAGTGCATTAATTGCACAGGAAGCCACCCGGTATGGAGCAGGGAGTGTGTCGCCTTTCTTGAAGAAAAGAAAGTGCAGGAAATTAAAACTACGGAGAAGATCCCGTACGGTGAAGCGAGAACGAAATACAGGGCTTTACACCCTGTATTTTCTACCAGTTACTCCACCGCAGCCAAGACTCCAAAGCTGATGAAGACCGTATCTGTTCAGGCCGATTTCATTGAAATGTCTACGACAACGTGGTGCACATGTCTGTGCTAATGCGGAAAAAAAGTCTCAGCCCTTCCCGAGGACCTAAAACAACACTAACTGTCCATCTACTACAAAAAAACCTAGTACTAAACCTACTGCAACAAATACGCAGACAAAGACAATGCCTGGTTCTAGGGTTAACCCCTGAACCCTGTTCAAATTTTGAAATCATCAAGTACAACACCAAACAAAAAATCGCGTAAAAAGAACGTCTCTGTGCTTTCTTCCTCGGAATCAGAACGTGTATTGTCCGACGGTGACGCGGAAATACACATTCACGAACCTGACCCCGGAGGTTCGAAACANACAACACTTAGCGCGTCGTAATCCGATCTGTATTTGCCTGCAAGAGACACACCTTTCACCAGAACACTCACCCTCTCTGCAAGGATACAGCAGCTTCAGATATGACGACACCACGGGAGATCGAGCAAGAGGTGGAGTTGCCGTGTTTGTCAGAAACACAATCCTCTGCTCACCTGTTCTCCTAGAAACTCAAATTAAGCTATAGCAGTCAAAGTTCAGAGCGTGCCAGCCATGACCGTGTTTTCAATCTATCTTCCCCCGACACGAGATTTTCGGAGACATCCCAAGCATTTAATTCAACAGTTCCCTCGACCATTCCTCCTTCTCGGAGATTTCAACGCCCACAGTTTACTCTGGGGCTCGTAGAGCGATTGCCCCAGGGGCCGACTGCTGAATTGTCTCTTTGAGCGGGAAGATTTATGTCTACTGAACACCGGGGAGATGACCCACTTTGCGTTTGCCACCGGGTCTTGGACTGCTATAGATCTGTCAATTTGCTCTCCTGAAGTTGCTGATATCTTTCAATGAAAGGTAGAAGGTGCATGGTAGCGACCATCATCCTATCTGTTTGTCTTTGCAGGAACGTGCAACTGTTCCCGAATGCAAACCACGGAAATTGATTCTCAGAAAGGCAAATTGAACACTGGACCGTTCTCTGTCTGTCTTCAGAGAAACGGGTAGTGATCAAGAGAGGGTCGACCATCTGACCAAAGCGATTCATCACGAAGAATCCATTCCGAAAACATCTATTTTTCCNACTGAAGAATCCATTCCGAAAACATCTATTTTTCCGCGAAGACCTCATGTCCCCTGGTGGAACGACGCATGTCGGTCCGCAATTCGGGCAAGGCGAAGAGCATTGCGGAAATTTAAGGTTAGTCCATCTCAGGAAAACCTCGCCGCATATCGGATTCCTAGAGCAAAAGCGCGCAGAACTATCAAACCTCCTGGAAAGAGTTTCTAAGCACCTTTAAGGGAACAACATCGTCCACTAAAGTATGGGAGTCAATCCGAAAGATATCTGGTAGGTATTCTCAAATCCCAATATCTGGACTCAATTATCAAGGTCGGATTCTCACCAACAACGGAGAAATGGCAACAGTAATGGCTGAGTACTTTGCTGACCTAACATCTACAGCAAACTGCGCTCCTGATTTCGTGAGAAAAAGGGAAACAGCAGAGAGCATATCTTCTGACTTTCGTTCCACCAACTGGGAACCCTACAACTCTTCCTTCTCTATGTGGGAAGTTGAGTCAGCTCTAGCGACAGTCCACGACACTTCTCCTGGCCCTGATTCCATTCATTATGGAATGCTGAGACAACTCAGTCACGAGTCGAAAGAATACCTTTTCGATATCTTTAATCTTTCATGGTCCGAGGGAGAATTCCGTAATTCGTGGAAGGAAGCAACGCTTATCCCTTTACTAAAACCAGGTGAGGACAAAACGAACATTAGTATTTATCGGAGCATTACCTTGACGAGTTGCGTCGGAAAAACTCTGGAGAGAATTATCAACCGACGTCTCGTCTGGTATCTTGAACGGCATGACTTGCTGAGTCGATCTCAGTGAGGTTTCAGGAAGTTCCATTCCACCCTGGACAACTTACTTCTCCTGGAATCAGCAATTCAAGATGCTTTCGTCCGAAGACAACATCTCACCGGAATATTCTTTGACATGGAAAAGGCTTACGATACTACTTGGCGTCATGGCATTTTACAACAACTCTTTACCTTGGGATTTAGAGGACGTCTTCCTCTGATGCTCATGTCCTTTTAGGATCAACGTTCCTTCCGCTATAGAATTGGAAGAGACACCTCGGATCTCCTCCTTCAAGAGAACGGTGTTCCTCAGGGCTCAGTCTTGAGTGTCACCTTATTTGCAGTGGCCATAAACAGCATAACGTCTGCTGTAAAGGAATCCTGTTTTACACTCTCTTTTTGTCGATGACTTTGCTATCTTTTGTTCATCACAGAGTGTCACAGGTGTGGAGCGACAAATCCAACTCGTCCTTAATAGATTATACCACTGGTCGAAAACGACAGGTTTTCGTTTCTCTGCTGAGAAAACACGCTGTGATCTTTTCAGTTGGAGACCAAGTCTTCTGGCAGAACCTGACCTCACTTTGGAAACAACGTTCTCAAATTCTATCCTTTTGTGAAATTCTTAGGTCTAATTTTTGATCAGAGACTAAATTGGATTGAACATTTGACAGACCTAAGAGCAAGAACATTAAAGTCTCTGAATTTATTAAAGTGCCTGAGTAGCAGGGAATGGAGCGCTCATCGCTACTCCCTGCACCAGTTTTATCGAGCATTCATAAGATCTCGGCTCGATTATGGCTGCGTTGTATATAGCTTTGCTCGTACGAGCTATGTAAAGAAGTTTGATAGTATCCACCATGCAGGAATTCGACTAGTAACGGGAGCCTACCGCACTAGTCCCATTCCGAGTTTGTATGACGAGAGTGGCGAACCATCTCTTTACCTCCGCCGCCAACTCATCATGCTACAACACTTTTGCCACGTGCTAACTTTACCCGACAATCTGGTGCACAACGCAGTGTTTCATCCTTCCTCTTCTTCCATCCGTTTCTACAACAACAGACTGAGAGCAACCAAACCTTTTGGATATCGCTCCAAACAAATTTTGGAAACCTTAAATATACGCACACCTAATGTCTTACATCAAGGTTTTAGTAAGTCTCCCCNAGTCTCCCCCTTGGGCTTTGCACTAGCCGAAGATTATTTTCGATCTTCTGCATCATGACAAGAATAACACTCCAGCTCCGATGTTGAGGGTATACTTTAAGCTAATCCTCTACAAACACCGGGTCCGTATCCCTGTGTTTACCGACGGGTCGAAGCAAGCTGATGGTGTCGGCTGCTCCGTGGTATTTCCCCGTACGACCTGTCGCTACCGTCTAGGTGACTTATGCAGCGTTTACACCGCTGAGTGCTACACCATTTTGCGAGCATTGCGATTGTTTCGAAGTATCTTCCAGGTGGCCAATTAAAGGCACCTGAAGCGATCAGTCAACTCTCGTTTGCATGTAGTTCTGCAAAATTAACATTCCCGCCTTGAAATATAGCACATTGTTCAGTAACCGGCTGGAAGCCGTGGTGAAAACAGCGAAATTATCCAAGGTGTTACTCCCTCGCAAAAGGGTAGTTTAAACTTACGCCACCAGGACGCGCCAGTGACCGGCTCAAGGTTATTAGCTTTAGAAGGAAATATTTCAGAATTCCTGCGTCGGAGCGCGCGGCGGTAGCTCGACCTTGACAGTCGAATAACGATAGTAGATCATCTGTTCTTTTATTGTATATTTTTAGGGCTGCTTTTTTACGAGAAACGAGAACACTAAAAATATGTATTGTATTTATAAAATTTATTTTATGCTCATTTTTTCATATTGAAACTTTTATTTAACATTCACATTATAAATAGTGTGAGATATTTCTTGATTACATTTATTATTGGCGAGGCAAGTGAAATTCTTCACGACAATGAAATCTTATTTTTTATAAGCTCCAATGAGATTAATTCTGCTTCAAAAATAGGTGTATTTTTTATTGAAGTGATCTTCTTTGCATTCACACTTGTGAAAACGCTGTTCCTAGGATCCTGCTTGCAGCTGATGTCTTCAGGCTGATTGTCTTCTGGCAGAATTTAGTGTTTTGTGTTAAACAGCAATCAACAAAGTGCTACCGCGGATTACATTTCCTGATTTTTTCTGTTTCGCTGAGTGCCCTTCAAGCAATCCAAAATATGTATCCGGTTAATAAGTTCATCCAGAACATCCAGGAAGTGCTTCTCTCACTGCAAGGTGATGGAAGGAACATAATGTTTTGCTGGATTCCCGGGCACGTGGGTATCAGAGGAAATGAGGAAGCAGACGTTTCCGCAAAGTCGGCATGCCTTAAGGCTCGCGTGGATTTCTCCACGATTCCAAAACGAGATCTTCTAAATTCCGTCAAGATGAGGATTCTGAGTGTATGGAACAATGAGTGGTTAGCTGTTGAAAGGAATAAACTCCGACTTATCAAATCTTCTGTTACGTCATGGAGTAGTTCCTGTAGGCCAGCCCGGCGCGACGAGGTCTTGCTGACCCGCCTGCGCATAGGACATTGTCCTCTCACTCAGTTATCTCTTACTACTTGATGATGAACCCTTTTGTAAGGAGTGTAGATGTTCTTTGACAGTGCGTCACGTACTAACTGATTGCGGAAAATACTCGAGTTTACGGAGACAAATTGGTCTGGCTGCAGATTTACCAACAATTCTCGGAAATGAAACGGTTAATGTTAATAAACTATTGAACTTTATGAGTAGATCGGGGCTCCTCCCACAAGTTCTTGGGAGGGTTTTAAATTTGTATTCCTTTTTCATCTTTCCTGTCTTCTTTCTTTTCACCCTTTGTTTCTGTAATTAGAAAATATAATATTCAGAAATTGTTTTCCTTTTTTGTGATATAATGTATTGGTATACTGTTTTCTTTTATTTTCTTTCATCTTTGTATTTAGATATTTGTTGAATTCAGGACGGTTTTTAGTGGGTATTGTCGAAATATCCGGCGAGCATTTTTCCCTAGCTGCATGGGCTCTAATGACCTCGATGTTGGCGAGCCCTAAAGCCCCACAAAAAAATGTGTCCTAGCAATTAAATGGATTTACGACAAAGTACGGTTTAGTTTCTCAGTGAAATAAGATTAAATTATGTAAAGCAAAAGTCTTGTCGAATTTGAGTTATAATATTAGCAAATCACATGGGTCAAATTACAGAGTTACAAACATGGCTAAATTATTGAATCCTGATGTTTTCTTAGTCTCGTGACATATTTACAGTCTTTTCTTGAATTCCGTAAATGAGGGGTTATTTCAAAACTAGAGGGATACCGTGTTTCTCAAAATATACCTTGAAGTTACTAAACGACATTTTTGAGTTTTCAAATACTAAATGTATTATTTTAAAATAGTTTATCAATCTGAGTTTAAAAGAAATTTGTCGACAGGTAGAAAAAAAGTATGTGGCCGTAACCTGGGAGCAGATAAAAATATTATGGTAAGTAAAGAATGTAAATAGGATTCATAGAAAATAAGAAAAACAGTTCTCGAGAAAATGTATTGTCTAAACTAATTCAAATTTCATTTCATAGACTTGAAAAGATACAAAATACAAAAAAAAACAAGAAGATAATTATTCTATATTTTGCAATAATTTCACTCAAAATTTACTTATCCAAAATGTTCCCGTGAAAATCTTTCTTCCGTAACGAAGTAATTATACTCTCTTTCCAGGAAATCATGTTCATTGATTAAACATTCACTCAACGTCTCTATATAAGCTTTCAACCTGTCTTCTACTTATCCTCGTCCAAGTAGTTTATGAAACTTCATTAGGGCGGTAATTAACGTTTCCAACACCACAAAACGTGACGTTTCGAACCAAGACTTGACAGCTGAACATCGCTGAAGAAGTTACCTGTCCAAAAGAAACACACCTCACTTTTGCTCGACATCTAATTCACATAGTGGATTCAGGTATTTCAATAGGAATATAATCACATTTACTAATCCTCTCGTGGAAAATCTCCAACACATATATTCCCACTTAAAAGACTGATAACAATTTTATACTGATAATAATTTTATTTAAAACTGATAAAATAAACATACCTTAAGCTTGTTCATTATCCAGTTCATATGGATGGTTCAGATAATTCAATATTAATATACAATCATTCGCTAATGCTTTCGCGGAAAATCTCTAACAGAAATATACACTGGCATAGAAAAACTGAACATAATTTTTCTTTGTTGCTGAAGCATAGAAATGAAGAAAATACCTTTTCAATTTTAAAGTAACAAGGTTTCTTTAAAGAAGTGAAGGGAAAGTGATGATGGAAAGGAAAGTAAAAAGATAGGAGAGAGAGAGAGGTGGAAGGCTTTTAATATATTGGGGGCTATAAGGTGAGATTATGACGTGCACGGCGGCCTGGGGTTTCACGCCAGAGATGTTATCAATCACTCGCAATATTAGACAGGCATACGTTAGGAGAGGAAGGAAGGTATGAGACGTAGCGGAAGTAACGTCTCGTTGTGGGCGTTGATGGAAACATTCCCAAAGGGGGTATTTTTAGACTGAATGTAGAGGTTCTTGAAACAATTGTTTCATTCATTTCCTAAAGGGTTTTTTTATTTCCATTTATGTTCATCAGAGGTTCTTTGCGGTTTCATTACACAAGCTTCATTCACTGACTCAAAGTTCTAAATGTAGTGCATTCGGTCATTCATGCGTAGAATGCTTTCTTCACAGAAGTTTTCTAAAAATAATTCAGCGAAAAAACTGAACACATTTTTCAGCAAAAGGTGGAAAGTTTAAAATAAACCAATCACATTTACAAGAATAATTTACGAATATTACACAAGTTGTATAAAAAATAATTATAATACAAAAATGAAATCATCATAAATCACTATGTCTTCGTAGATCATTCAAATTTTAAAAACAAACATCCCAAAATACAATATTTTGACGTTTCTAGTATCTTGATGTATAGAGTAGATGCATTAATCAAAACAAATAAATAAAATTGTTTAAATCTTTTTTTATCTAAATTGTTAACCTTTGTTATTTCTTTCAGGCTAAAATTGATATCTGTTTATTCTCTAAATTTTGCTTGTTGGGGAAACCTGCGGAGTAATGAAGATTGGTCAAAGCAATGAATAAGTGGTGATATCATGGCTTAAATTTTCAAAGCACTTTATTTTATTGTATTACGTTAGATGCCTGGATTTAAAATGCACAAAATCATTATTAATGGTTTCCACTGTTATTTCGCATTATAGCAACAGGTGGAACATAATTTGAATCTCCTTTAATAAATACCCATATACATTTAAATTAAATTGTACATTGATGTGTTTCGTTGTATCAATAAATCGAAAAAATACTACATGAATGACTATCTGACGAAAATTATTAATACAATTTTGGCTGTATGGCTGTGAATCAGGGTGTGGAGTAAACTAATTTTCTTTCAAATATTCCCAAATCTCACAGATTTCTACATTTTCAGCATCAAATCCAAAATTGATATACATTGGAGTGAATGGAAATTATGAATATATATATATATATATATATATATATATATATATATATATATATATATATATATATATATATATATATATNTGGTCGGAAACGTTCGAACTTCAGTACAATTGAGAAATGTGGTGACAAATCGCTAAAAGTTTCTATGTATGTATACTTGATAAAGTAATACCAAAGGATTCATTACTTTAATAAAGGAAAATATTTAATTTTTAACTTATTATACATGCTACCCTACTGATAAATCTGTAATTTCCGGACGGGTGGCCGGGACGCCAGTGGCTAAGCTTGATCTCCCCCCTGAAAATGAATGTAGTTCCAGCCCTGAATATCTGACCATTTATATTATTAAATTTCCCCATCAAGAAGGAGAGAAATCCGTTTCAACATTGGATGCGAAAGTAAGCCATCAAATATGAAGGATCACTTCCGTTATGAAGAGAGAGAATATGACAAGCTCTCGCTGCAGTTTTTAGAGGGAGTTTCGATGTGAGTGGTGAGGAAAGAGGTCGTCGGGGGAGGGAATGAGGGAGTAACTCGAGTCAGTGGGAGGCCGCGCGAGGAACGAAACTTGGTCTCACAATTTTCGGTGCATAAAACTTCACACGTCACTGCCATGACGGACGTGTAGAGTGTGTTTCATGAAAGCTCATCCATCTCCTTCCATGCTTGTGCCACTATGCTATCGGACTACAGGACACTGGGGGTTGCTCAGTACTACCAACCTCTTTTTTATTGTGTCAGGAAGTTAAGTAATAATGTACGTTATGTAAACCTTATGAAATGACGGTTACTATAAAGTGCATACGATATATATACATACACACTAATATGTTAATGATCTCATTTATTCGGTTGCACCATTTCTTCCATTTTACATTCCCCTTTCAACTTAAGTAAACATTATTACACAAATGTGAAAGTAAACTGTAAAGACCCGCGAGCGTAGCGTCACCATGACCAATACCTTAAGACCTTAATGTCTCTCTGAAAATAATTTAATGATTAATTATTACCATCTTGTGAATGAAAAGTAATGTTAATTGTATGAACACTGTCACAAAGACCATCCAAAAAGAAACAATGCATAAGCGATCAAAAGTCTTACATAACACTATATTAAATGAAAGAACCAGATGGTAGAACATAATATACGCAAAACCTAACGATGATATAATTCAAAGACCTTCTCAATATGTGTGATAAACTGGAAAACAAATTGATTAGTTAAAAAAATCAGATAAATTTCATTTAGGTATATATTCTTTATTAATACTTGTAACATTAATACTTATAATAGTGGGCTTATATTATCCAAGGAAAAATGAGTTTGGAATATTTCTGGAATCACAATATATCAACGGTTGTTTTAATTAAATAAATATATTTTTCAATGATCCCATGAAACCAACATATTTTTAGTACAACGATAAATGGAAATTTCAATTCCTAAGGTAACATCAAACTTAACGATCTGAAAAATAGAGAACTGTTGGCACAGTGTTTACAGGCAAAAATGTTCTTTGCCAGACTATTATGAACATTTTTCCTCTTTTACACACACACTGCCCAAAAATCTCTTATATTCGAGAAGCAGAAAACATATTTAAAAAATAATTTCAAATATTGATTATCAATCGGCACGTAATAATGGCATGTTATAGCGATTAAAAGCGAAGTTAATAACCGGTTTCATAAAAGTTATTAGAGCCATAACGGACTATGAAGATAATTACTTTCTCTGTGTTTGATTGAAAATTAATTATTTACCAATAACACCTGACAAATTGTGAATGGTAGAATGATTATCAATATTTACTGAACCATGAGATGTTTTGTGCACCATATCTCTGGAATTTAAAGAAATCCTTTATCGTCCTTTTCCAACATATTTATCTGCTCTCATCATTAAATTTTATTGATCACAAAAAAACTTTGTAGAACAGAAACACTGGTCATTTATTCTAGGCAACTGTATTGCTAGAAATACTTATTGAGAAAAGATTAATATCATATTGTATAACTGTTTAGCACAAAAACCTTAAAGGACAAATACTTGGGAGAGTTGCATTCACCTCATAGGACCATAAAAGTTTTGGATGTTTCATTAGCACATACTAGCAACCCAATAGGATTTCGAAACTGATTCCGGTCCATGAATCTGTATCCCCTATTCTTCTGTTATTCGTTAATCACAAGATTCCTGCACTTATTTTACTGATCGCTAACTACGTTATTACCACAACATACAAGTCATATTGAGTTACCGGGAATCTCAAAAACTCTCATTGGTCATCAATACGTTGAATACGTTGTATCAATCCTCATTAATATGGCACCAGCACTTGAAGTTAGTCAAATCACTGAGATGGAAAAATAATTATTTTCTTCAGTTTTATTCTAATTACTATATAAAACACAACAAAATGAATAATAATGATGAAGAATATGATTTAAATTATATCCATCAATCAATAATATAGTACAAATAATATTCAGGAACTCGCTTGACTCGTTTGAAATGCATAAAAGAGCATGTAAAAACATGACCACTGAGCGCAACTGTTTCGTTATCTATACATCTCACCTCGGAAAAAGTGAAATTTTTTTCTTAGATGACCGGTGACCTACAGATAAAAGTCATTTAAAAATACTTCGGAAAATTTACTACAAATCAAAGAAAGCGTCCTTCACTTTCGTAATTTAAAAGTATTTTGTAAATAATTGTTTTCTCCATAACACGCAATGTATTTCACCATCAATTATAATTGTAATTACTCATTTAAATGGCCGGTGAGATATGTTTTTCAAGTTGAAATCACAATAAGTGCATGTTACTCTATTTATGCCAATTTAAGATATTTTAATGATTTAATTCTACCTACGCTAATACTACCTTAAGATATAATTTATCTTATTTTTCACTCATTTCGTTAAGTACCACAAAATTAGCGCATCTCCCACTCATTAACTTATATTCATATCTTGTACTAATTTCAACCTAAGTTGTATCATTAGTGAATGTTTTCTTACTATTCACTTGTTCTCCATCACGATCATACGTGAATCCCTTGCGGTACTCCTTCGAGAATCATCCTTTGTTTTTCTTTATTGTTTCCTCCTTTGATGATTCCATTCCCTGTTCACTTCTCCAAACTCTCCCCCACTCCACCCCTCTCTCCACGAGTCGCGTAATGGAACTGCAATGGCCATTACTTTGCTACAAGGATTGCCGCAGTCACAGCCTCAGCTGCATACTGCGTTCTCTCTGAGTATTCGCACGTCGTTCGCTTTTATGTGCCACCGACCGCCACGGAGCCGCGTCGCGCCACATTCGCTGTGGCTGCGTGGCGATTTCTCTCTATATCCGACCCGTTTACGTCCCGACCGAAACTCGATGTTTGTTATGGTCTCTGCAGCTCTAATACTGCAGCTGTATGGGCGAGAAGCAAAGGCCTTCTATCGAAGTGTACTTGATTCTCTGCATATGGGGATTATTGGTGAAAGGAGGCGTTGGGATTGCATTATCGTTTGTAGCTACACGGAATGTCTTGTCTTCAATGCGATAACTTTTATGATGATTTCATTCATACACCTTTTAGTTATTAGAGTAAATGATACAAAAATAATATAATAAAATGGATTGAATAATAAATTATTATACATAATTAACTTTCGTGTGAAATTTTGTTAATCAAGATGTGAAGAGGAACATTCATGTATGTAATGAAGGAAAACTAAAAGAATAGTAAAACAAGAATTTAAAAAAATTCACGGAAGTACTTAAGCATGACGGTCGCAGAAACTCTGCTAATATGAATTTGCTTGCGTAAGTTTTGTTATTATAGTTCAATTATTCTTTTATTAATTTTTCATTTATATCTACCGAAAATTTTAATCATTAATTTTGGAGTTTGAATGATACTGTTGAAGAATATTTTTCAGAATTTTTTTATGAATATTTTGTTAATAAAATTTCAATCAACGAGCTTCTCTAAAATTAAACTTTTTGATATATCGCTGTATCAAAATCGTCAATACAGACAATAACAATCGCTGATATTAATCAATTACGTAGTTTAAAGAGATTATGAATTATTTATTGGGTTGTCTCCTATTTATACAGTACTAGAAATACACATTAGATTCATCACGTTTATCTTTTATTTTTCTTTATTGAATTTTACATAAAAGCATCACTAACAATTTGTCTATACTCTGGAGTCCGTGTTACACTAATTTCTAAATATTTAATGAGGTACGAAAATGTTCCTACCATGTAGAGAGTATTTATTATAGCTGTTCTCCAGAAACAATCCACAAATAAGTTAAATAATCTATTACTCAATTAATAGTATGACCCCCCAGGGGAGTTACATCTAGTAAGTACGTGTTTGGCAAACACGGGGCCCCGAGCTGAGTCTGACATTACTTCCCCTTACTTGTGCGAGACTCCTTCCTTTCTCTTTCCTGACCTACCTTGGTCACCTCTTGTTCTTTTCGATCCCGCTATTAGGGCTAGGGTATCTTTCATTTTCCTCATTTTTTGTCCTCCCCCCTCATTTTTTGTCCTCAAAATATTGATGTATGTTTTGAGATATGTTTTGATACATTGTAATTCAGGAGGGTTTTTCGTGGGTATGGTTGAGTCATTCGGCGAGTCCCACACGCGGGGAGAGTCAGGTTGGCTCTCCTTAGTGCGTAACTGCATTTTCCTTACCTGTACAGAATTTTAGGGCTTTAATGACCTCGATGTCGACGAGGCGTAAAACCCCACAAAAATAGTATGATGGACCGCAAATTAGAAACCAAGCACTCTTAACAATAATCAGTTTTCAATTATTATACCGTCAACTACTTTAAATAAGAAAATTTGGACCAATATAATGAATATATCACTTCTCTAGCAATTATTTTATACTGTTCACTTATTGCTAGGTCTCTACTTGATCTTATAGCGTTCGTGTATATTCGACTCGGGAGTCGAATGTTTCCGGACCGTGATGCTCAGCGCTGCTGACATGAACTGCAGTTTAATCTCTGTTTTATTACTAACTAATGCATCTAAAAAAATTCATATGAATAAAAGGATTAGAAATTAACCAATTTCTAATAACTACAGTTCAGGACATGTAATAAAAATATTAAGTGTTAAAGAATTTGTGACAAAATAAATGAAATTAAATTGATTAACTGTTGTAATTACATTTCTTGTCATAATTGGTTCTCAACTTTGGTCCTCGGGACAGAATTCTTTCTTTGTAGTTTGTATGTATAATGATGTTTTATTTGGTGGTACTTTGCTGAGATGACATGCTTTAATATTAATTTTGCGAATTACTTCGTAGTTCTAGCAATCTACAATTTCTTTCTTATGAGAACTACGGAACTCAATTCTTTCGTTAATTTATATTGAGAAATTAATAATACATTACATTTGCTTTATTTATAATGAAATGATACGCAATTCAAAATACGCAAACTCGTTTTCCCAATTTTTATTTAGTCTAATTCAAATTAAGTCTTGTAAATCACGGAACCAAACCTATTACTCTTGTAACACACACAGATGAATTTCTTATATTTGTGACACATATAATTTATCTCCATTGTATTGTTCTTCGGTAAAATTATCCCAAAATAAACCTAGACAGAACTAAAAGTCAAAACGTCACAATTGTAAAATTTACTGTACTTGAATGTTAATGTACTCATATTTCTTAAATAACTGTACTGTTTACGTTTATTTTTAATATACGAAGTTAATATCTTTTACGACCTATTATAGGCAAAATAACTTTTGTCAACTGGTCAAGAGGTATTACTCAATAGTGCTAATACTTGTACGTGGATACATAGCAAACGTGTCAACATATAGGAAGATTAATAATATGAAATGAATGAGATACTCAATAAGAGAATAATACAATCAATAATTTTGGTTTATTGTTTTTATCTTATTATTTTATGGTTATTACATTATTAAGAAACACTTGATGTGGTTGCAAACCTGATGACAAAACTTCGTAAGTAATACAATTTTTTTCTCTATGAAAGGTCTACAACTTTATAATTTAATATAAATATATTGTCAAAAAGGCAGTTACAAACTACATATGACTACGAGGAGGATAATAAACTAATTTACTCTCCGGAAGCAAGCTAGGGACCATCCCACCAATTCCGATCAAGGGTCCTAAGGCAGAGGCGAATTTAATATTTCAACATACTCCTAATGATAAAAATAGTTTGGCAAATGATACCAATAAATATTGTATGCAATAAAACACAAAAAAGTCATTTTACAAGTACGTATTATTATCAAACTATAAACCATCGGAAACTATTGTTGATAAATCTTAACTATTAAGTAACACTAAATTCGCGAATAATTATTTCAGTAGATGCCGCCCCTTGACAAGAGCCTACCGAGCCTTATAATACATCCGCCTCTACCCGAAAGACAACCGAAAAAAAAACCCGAGCCAGGATGGGATAGATCTTTTGTTTTATATAAAATCTCTCATTTCTTATAAAACAAGCAACGTTTCAGCGGGACCAAATTTAGACTCATCTCCTTCCAGATGCTTCATTATTATACTTTTTGGAGCCTTCTTTAAGATACAATTCAAAGAGTTGCCGTGCTAATCCAAAATTATTGCCCGACTTTTAAAAAACCTTTTAATTGGGATATGCTCCTTCTATGAAGTGGAAGGTTATATTTTTTTATAATTCATTTCCTTTTCTTATACGCCATACTTAAAACGAAATTACTTGTTGATTCGTTTACAGTCATTCTGTTGGCACACTTTTCTTTTAGTTCGGATTAGACGTGAACCAAAAGTACTGTGCATAAATTAAGGGAGAATTTAGGTACATTGGGATGTTTAAAAGGACCAAAAATAAAGGTGGATGGAATGGGAGTTGAGAGATAGAAGTGCCAACAAAACAATTTAATAATATGAAATTTCAAATAGCAAGATATACCATTAAAATAAGGAAGAATTCAAATGATACAAAATTGAGTGCTTGGTGAAATATGGTTGAGTTGCAGCGATGAAATAATTATGACACTTTCCAAATGCCTCGTTGTACAACCTAGACGGCGTTGGATTAATGTTGATTTGATGGTTTGTGGTTTGGTTTGAAGTTTAGTTGATGTTGAAGGACAGGTAGTTCGTGGCCAAAAACATGCTGCAGATGAGCACGCGGTGCCTTGACCATGAAATCGTCTCGTGGTCTGACTAATTGTGATGCGACCAACGAGAGATGCGTGGTGACTGGTTGAAAACGATTTGGGGAGAAGTTTTCTGATTGAGAGCCAGATGACAAGTCGGGAAAATCAATGACGATGAATCTCTGAAGTCGAAACGTCACAGTTGATCACGTATCGAACTGCAGATATCGATCGTTCATCTTACTAGAGTGGACCTGAACCTAGAGAGTACCAGAAAGTACGATTATTTTATATTGTTCTGTTGTGGAAAGAAAGAATACATTTCCTGTGGATTTCTTGATGATTTAAGGGTTTATGAATACAATGTTCACCCTCTTCTTCTCCTCTTTTTTTAACTCAAAGGCGTCAAGTTTTAATAAAATTTTGAGATTTTAGGAATAATTCACAGAAGCTCAATTATCACGAAATATCACTCATTTGCACAAAAGAGTGTTGAGTCAGCAAACTAGACCTATGTTGCTTGATGTGACCAAATTCCAAACAGGTACCATGCGGTATTAATTCTTGAGAAAAAATCTGCTTACAGTGCTCGAAACAAAAGAAAAGGAATCAGGTGTCTACAAGACACGCAATAGTCGAAGAGCTAATACCAGCATTGCAAGATTGCGGACTCATCCTCTCAGTTTAGACATGTGGACCTGTTTTTTCGTGTCAGCAGAATCTTAGTGAAATTATGTTAGCATGCTGGTGCCTACATCAACCGATTCGTGGAACCGGCAGCAACTGATATGACGGACGGAAAGCATGTCTGACAATGTCTAAAATTCGCTTTTCCACGAGTTGCAGCAGCCTTTGTGTGGGTGCCGTGGCACGCCGTCAGGAAACACATGACAACACCGCACTTTTGCTCCATTAGTTACACCTCGTCTCTTTTCTATCGTTGCGCGGACTGTGGGTAGATATTTTTAAGATTTTATTACGTTATTCTAATTCTATTACTTTTAAAACAAATCTGAATTACCTCTACGAGGACGAATTAGACGTAAAAAAAGACGAATTAAGACACAATAACTCTATGTTATTGCGTGGAAACGTATAGACCTACACAACATGTTACTTATTTATTGTAGGACGAAACATTATTTATTGTACCGATGCAGTACAGTTAATCTTGTTGAATTGAAAAGCGTCGTTAAAGTATCACTGATCTAGTCTCACATCTCAAGTAAGTAAATGTTACTAAACACAATACAAAGATATTTCACAAACAAAAACGTTACCCAATTAGTTTCCGATCTGAAAATTTATAACCTTTATAAACATATTTATAACATTGTTAACATATTATTTTGAAGTCGCTGGGAAATCTACATTGTTCATTTGGTTTTGTTTAAAGACCTCGCAGATTCATGTGTAAACATTGTGTTCGTATACATTTTAACTAACACTGTAATCCTTGATAAATATATTAGGTTATCAGAATTTCTAAAAGTGGCAACCCAACATAAATTTGGGGTTGAAATAATTTATTACACTTTTATGAGTTAAGTGGAATTAAAGGCAATGCTGGCCGGCTTAATTAAGCAAAAGATTAGTTCCGGTATTTAATCTCGTGGTAAAAACAAAATTATCTGGATGGCAAATACAAGTGCAATTCCAGTAAATTCTGATTAAATAAATATATTCCAAGTCCAAGACCTCAAATAGTTGGCTCATTAAATGTATTCAAGAAACCAATTAACAACACCCCTATATAACGGAGAAGGTTATTTCCGCAGATATGATTTAATTTGAGTTCAGCTCTACATAAAACCACTCCATAGTCATACAAAAATAAAACAAGTAAAGCGATAATTTAAAAAAAATTAAATTCCTCTGAAACAATTTGCATTTGGCCGTTGTGTAAACAAGCGTGTTGATGTGTGTGGTAATGGTTGTCGGTGGAGCTGTGGGTGCTGTCTGGTGGGGGGAGGAGGATTGCGGTGTATCCCCTTCACCCGCGTGAGACCGGGGCGCTGATCCCTTTCCGTCGACAAAAGAGAAACGCTCTCCGCTCCCCGCTGCTATGCGCCGTGTGCATTGTTGCGATGTTTCATTAGCTGTAATGCGGGCTGATGGACTAATATTTAGCTTTGGCTCGCTCGTGGGAGGGGGTATGAATTGGGACGTGAGTATGGGTGGTGGTAGTAGGTTGGAGGCCAAAGAAGGAGAAATATATGCGGGACGAATGCAAGAAAATAAAGAATTTTAACGCCGTATGCTGTAGATTCATTTATTTTTAAAACTTGATATTTTTTAAGAGTTTAAATCACACATTAAGAAAGTTATTCATAACTATCTTTTAGAATAATTAACATCTACAGTGGTAATCTAGTAGTAGCGTATTCGTTCCCGCTATCCCACGAGCCGAGCAGTAGACCGTGGGTTCAAACTCTGCTCCGCCGAATTGGGTGAGGTTTTCAGCTGGGGTTACCCTCACCTACTCCAGACAAACGTGGGTTCGATGCTAGTAGTTCCCTGGCGACACAACATCTCTCCTTCTCAATTTCGTCTCCGAAGTCCAACGGTCAGGAGATGAGCAGACCGATGTAATAGTTTATGAGATACAAAAACCTTGAAATAGAGTAGACTCCAGTATAATCAAATAAACTGAAAAACGTCAAACACAAACCTTCAAGGTCTCTAAAAGACGTAAGTACGGGCTTTCCATGCTCCACACTTTCAAAGAAAACCTATTCCCAGTGCGTAGATTTGCTTCTCTGAACTCCTCCGTTGATATACGTATCATGGAATCTGGCTTTGCCTTCTGTCCCTTTCTCACTACTTCAATCTATCCTTCGGAGAGAGAAATTAATTCGTCTTCCTGGAAATGGTGGAACAAGGTACGAAATGTGTGCCTTCCCCCGAGGATTGGGTGATGTGGAGGTATGATGGTTTTGAACGAAGGGAAGCGATTGGAGCTCTGTGGGGAGAACAGCATGCGTATGTTGGCAGACCTTTCACCACACACTCGGTGATTCCCACGCGAGGCCAAATTGAATAACGTGAAGCGGCCGGCGACCGCGCGGTTGCACCCGACGATTACGTCAGTTCCGTCGCAGCGAGCGCGTTTCTATCATTGAATTTCACTGGCAACATTTCCAAAAGGGTTTTTGAACTATCTCTCCAGATTTTGGTTAGAGAAAAAGCGTGCGGTAAGTAATGCTCTACGTATATTAATTGATACTTCTACAACTATTCAAACTGTAAAAGAATAATAAAAATAATAAAAAGGTCTTTATTTGGTAGCGAAGTTAAGACAAACCCCTTCCCTTGCACTTAATCACATAGGTACTTACATTATTGATTAAAATACAAACGATTGAAACACTAAAACATGCAAAGGAAAATAAAAATGCGAATTGAGACAGAAAGTTTTGAAAGTTTAGAAAATATTTAAAAAAAGAGGCTACGGGAAAGTAATAAACATTATCACTTGAAGTGTAAACATAGAATAAATCATTCTTCTGCATTCACTCATGAATCTTAAGTGTTAGTAATTCCCAAATATTACCAACGAAGTAAATTAATCATGTTACGTCGAATGAAAATGGGAGACGGGACCGGGGATCGAACCCGGGACCTTGAGCTTTGCGCGCTCATGCACCTACCGACTGCGCCATCCCG
>NNCF01126044.1:33344-103675 GCA_002313205.1 Laupala kohalensis
ACAGGTTTTCGTTTCTCTGCTGAGAAAACACGCTGTGTTCTTTTTAGTTGGAGACCAAGTCTTCTGGCAGAACCTCACCTCGCCCTGGGGAACAACGTTCTCAAATTCTTAGGTCTGATCTTTGATCAGAGATTAAATTGGATTGAACATCTAACAGACCTAAGAGCAAGAACATTAAAATATCTGAATTTATTGAAGTGCCTCAGTAGCAGGGAATGGGGCGCTGATCGCTACTCCCTGCATCAGTTTTATCGAGCATTCATAAGATCTCGGCTCGATTATGGCTGCGTTGTATATAGCTCTGCTCGTGCAAGCTATTTAAAGAAGTTGGATAGTGTCCACCATGNCGTTTGATAATATCCACCATTCAGGAATTCGACTAGTTACGGGTGCATACCGCACTAGTCCCATTCCGAGTTTGTATGTCGAGAATGGCGAACCATCTCTTTCCCTCTGGCGGCAAAACCTCATGTTACGACATTTTTACCACTTGCAAACTTTACCCGACAATCTGGTGCACAACGCGGTTTTTCATCCATCTTCTTCTTCCATCCGTTTCTACAACAACAGACTGAGAGCAACCAAACCTTTTGGATATCGCTCCAAACAAATTTTGGAAACCTTAAATATACGCACACTTAATGTCTTACATCAAGGTTTTAGTAAGTCTCCCCCTTGGGCTTTGCACAAGCCGAAGATTATTTTCGATCTTTTGCATCATGACAAGAAGAACACTCCAGCTCCGATGTTGAGGATATACTTTCAGCTAATCCTCTACAAATACCGGGACCGTATCCCTGTGTTTACCGACGGGTCGAAGCAGGCTGATGGTGTCGGCTGCTCCGTGGTATTTCCCCGTGAGACCAGTGGCTACCGTCTAGGCGACTTGTGCAGTGTTTACACTGCTGAGTGCTACGCCATATTTCGAGCATTGCGAACTACAAAGTGCTTCCGCGGATCACATTTCCTGATTTGTTCTGATTCGCTGAGTGCCCTCCAAGCAATCCAGAACATGTTTCCAGCTGATAAGCTGATCCAGAGTATCCAGATGTGCTTTTCTCACTGCAAAGTGGTGGAAAGAACATAATGTTTTGCTGGGTTCCCGGACACGTGGGTATCAGAGGAAATGAGGAAGCAGAAGATTGCGCAAAGACGGCATGCCTCAGGAATCGCGTGGATTTCTCCACGATTCCTAAAGTAGATCTCTTAAATTTCGTCAAGTTGAGGATTCTGAGTGAATGGAGCAATGAGTGGTTAGCTGTTGAAAGGAATAAGCTCCGACTTATCAAATCTTCTGTTAAGTCATGGAGCAGTTCCTGTAGGCCAGCCCGGCGCGACGAGGTCTTGCTGACACGCCTGCGCATAGGACATTGTCCTCTCACTCATAGGTATCTTTTACTACTTGATGATGAACCCGTTTGTGAGTAGTGTAGCTGTTCTCTGACAGTGCGTCACCTACTAACTGATTGCAGAAGATACTCAAGTATACGGAGACAAATTGGTCTGGCTGCAGATTTACCAACAATTCTCGGAAATGAAACGGTTAATGTTAATAAACTATTGAATTTTATGAGTAGATCGGGGCTCCTCCCACAAGTTCTCGGGAGGGTTTAAAATTTGCATTCCCTTTTCATCTTTATTGTCTTCTTTGTTTTCATCGTTCGTTTCTGTAATTCAAAAATATGATATTTAGAAAATTGTTTTCCTTTTTTGCGAAATAATGTATTGGTATTCTGTTTTCTTTTCTTTTCTTTCATCTTTTTATTTAGATATTTGTTGATTTCAGGAGGGTTTTTTAGTGGGTATGGTCGAGATATTCGGCGAGTCCCACACACGGGGAAGAGTTACTATGGCTCTTCTCTATGGTGCGAAACTGCATTTTTCCCTACTTGCATGGGCTCTAATGACCTTTGATGTTGACGAGCCCTAAAGCCCCACCAAAAAAGAAAAAAGTAAAGTAGTTCCACGTTGCAGTACCATGCTAGATTACGAGAGACAATTGAAATTTATAAGCACCGGAAGAATTTTAAAAGAAAAAAAGAGAAAATTTTAAGATTAATAGTGCCTGGTATTCCATGCTTCGAAACTTATATCCTAAACCTGTTAATAATAAAAAATATCCAAGTCGATTACTTTCCAACCAATCAGAGGGAAGCACACTCCCGCTTCCCGCTCTTTCCCACTGTATAAATAGCACAGAGTCTCCACTTGCTACATCAGTAGCTGGTGGGTCGCCGCTGAGGAGAGGCTTGCGCCCATGTAAACATCGACACTGAAGATGGCTACCGCAGTAGCAACCGAAACGTCTGTGAAGGACTCTTTATCTGGACCACGGCTCAATAGCCCAGAAGTTTTTACTTATATTTT
Organism: Laupala kohalensis; assembly: GCA_002313205.1. Taxonomy (NCBI): domain Eukaryota; kingdom Metazoa; phylum Arthropoda; class Insecta; order Orthoptera; family Trigonidiidae; genus Laupala; species Laupala kohalensis. The sequence continues at coordinate 35,712 of NNCF01126044.1, forward strand.
TTATGGTTAAAATGCACTTAAACCTTCACACATACCAAGTATTCGTCACACTCAAGTAAATAATATAAAAATAGCTGAGATTAAAAATTAAAATTAATATTAAAAAATAGCCATGACAGTAAAAATTAATAACACTTAACTTAATAACACTTATTAATTTTTTTTCTGCTAGTGATATTATTTACCTACCAAATAATCGAAAAAATTTAATACCTTTAATTTTAGTAACTGTTTCAGTTCATTGAGAGTAAATACTAGGGTATAGTATGCACAGCCCACGGTACATTTTAGAGTCTCTGTAAGGCGCACTGGTATTAAGCCCCGCCATATACATTGTATTTCTTTTTTGTTAAAATAAAGCCCTTTTGAATTTTGAAGTATTCGTCTATACTAAGGTCGTAAGTCTTTCATTATTTCCTTTTAATTTTCATGGTTTCAAAATATTTGTTTAGGATGACAATTTTACGTGAGTGTATCTCATTTATATGGAATATTTTACAACTCATAAACAACTACAAAGAATACTTGTTTGTTACGAATAGAAATAATTACACCACAACTCATGAACGACAAAATGCAGATATGTAGGAGTTCCGAGAAATGACATACTTGTTAATTAGGTGACGATGTTGGTAGGTAACGTTTGATGGTAAATACATTTTGGATCACTAGAATTACGTTAACATCTGTATTTCTTTTTCAAAAATGAAACTGATCACAATAAATGTGAGAGATAGTAATATGAGTAGCCATAATGGTGGGGGTTGTTTTACCATCCCCGGGAGCAGCTTAGGCGGCTGTGAATCGGCGAGGGAACGATCGGAATTTTAATATCCCGTTAGGGAGCCAGCCGAAGGCTGAGATGGCTGCTGCTTCTAGGAAATGAATGTTGTCGCCAAGCTGATCCCGTATCCCTTGCATGTAGTACGGAAGGTATAGGGCCTTGAGGGTTGATATACGTAAGTGGTGGTACGCGGAATAAATCAACAACATATTAAAACTTTATCATGGAAATTTTATACTACATTAATATAAGACATTTAGCTTCAGAATTGATTAAATCTTGAGAATATATTTACATATTTTTGTCTTATTTATGATGTGGTGGGGTTCAGAACATCTAGCCTTCTCTTCCATCACACTACATGATTTATACTAAGTACTGAAACGACTTTTCTGGAGTAGGTGGGGACACTCCAACCGAAAACCTCACACAGTACGATTCAGAGGGGAAACGAATCGAACCTTTTTTCACGCAGAAGTTTGTAGGAAACGAAGACTACCACTACCCTGTCCTAAAATCATAGAAATACAATTTTTTTATAACAAAGATAGTATTTACAACTCAAGTGTATGATAATATATTCAAAGTTAGGTTACATATAGAGCAACAGCCAGTGGTCCGTTATTACACCTGGTAGATTAGACCTGACATCAGAAAACTATATCAATATCTCACAGAGAATTGAACCCTGATACTCAACAATTTACTTACTCTACAACATCGACTGCAATTAGCGATAGTCACTTCAAATAATTCACAAGACAGGATATAAGTGATACAATAATATAAAAAATCACCATATAATGTAATCATTTCTGAATATTTTTACTTATATGTCGTTGTGAAATAAACAAAAAAAAATTAACACATACAAAACCAATTTTGTGACCCTTTCCCCCATTCGCCTCCAAACAACTCTCCCTTTCCCCAGGATGCCAACATGCAGAGATGCAAATAGCTTTTCCCTCACTCGTTGTGAGGATGAATTTCCCGTGTCTGTTGAAGCGAGGTGCATGTTACGACATCACAGCCTCCCCTCCCCACACACATCTCCCCAACCTATCACCATCACGCACCATGCATCTGATGCACGCCCTGGGATAAGTTTCAGTTGACAGAATGACGTGTAGGTGAATGCATTTTCTGCCAGAAAAAGTGATCCAATAAAGAATAGATAAGATTGTGGATGTCGCTAATAAGATCACAGAGGAATCACAGGCAAACAGTAAACTCTTGGAATTATGAATATGTGTACTAATACAGCCTTTGACTGTCAAAATGTTCTAAACGATCCCAACTATTTCTGAAATATTCTTGACGTTCTCATGGCGTAGACACAATGGATACAATTCACGTAAAATGTTTTAAATATCGCATTTGAACTAGTATTCAACATGGAAGGATAAATAAATAACGGAGAAAATAAAATAAAAATCGAAGGTTTTTTGAATCGAAGTGGATATATTTTTAAAGAACAAATAACACTTAAAACATTTTCTAAAATATTCATTTTTTACTATTCGATATTGTTCATAAAACTCTATGAAACAAATAATATACATTTACACTATTCTATTTACATTCTCATAATTTGAAAATGTACGTCTAAAGAAGGTGCAAAATGTTTCATTTATTTAAATGGGAAAATTAAAGTAGAGTAACGCATTTTAATAGTTTCTTTTCTTCTTTTGGGCGTTGTGACTCGTCAACGTCAAGGTCTAAATTATTAGTATTTATTATTAAGAGTAACATAATAATTATAAGTATATTAGTCCGGTTACAAAATAGACACGTGAAATAATACGAGACACGTATTTCGATTAATTATTCGAAAACAAGAGTAACCGCATCCGAAATTCAACGTGGCCCTACAGGTACAGTAGCATAGAATCCCCTTCTGAAACGAGCACTATTTTACATACCAGAACACAATTCGATATGTCCAATGGCAAGCATCTGCTTGCTGAGAGCGTCACCGGTGTTTCTCACGGTATCATTGGACGCGGCTGTCAGTCTGGCGAGTGCTGCGCACATCCTATTGCTACATCCGCTTCATGTTTATTAATGCGCGAGGGACGCGCTCTTGTGACAAGCAGTGGCACGTCTGTTACTTCCGTTCGCACTGACCGATCCCCTCTCCCCCCCAACCCATACAGGTTGACAGCGTCGCGACATGACATCGGACGCTAGACCCTCGTGCACCTAGCTCAACAAGCCTCGCGGTGTTCCCCAACGAATCGTAACGGAGTTCCTTCTATTGTTTTGTTTGGCGCGACATTTATTTCACGGGAACTATCGCTTGTTTTAAAATCCGAGTGCCAAAGCTTCTTACATACCTGTGGTCAAAGACTTGTATATTTATCAAAAATAATGCAACATACTACCTAACACATATTGCAAACTTCTACAAATTTAATATCCGAATAATTATTAATAGTAGTCACAAATGTAGGTATTCACAGTAAAAAAAAAAGTAAAAATTAACGACACAAAAACTGATACACAAGGTAATATACATTTTACCTGCTCGATACAGAAAGAAGAGAATAGCGCCACATGAGCAAGTCAATCGATCGGATGACCTATTTTGGTGATGGATTTAAAGGTACTGCCAAGATAATGCGAGATTCACTTATAATTATCTATATGGACAATGACGTTGGCCACACTGTCCACAAACCCTGTACCAACAACAAAGCAGTTACACTGGCAATAAATAAATAAATATATTGATGCTTTATTGTGAAGAGAGCTGTTACAATCTGCCGATGACTATGGATAATGAACTAACTCACTGCTACTACTTTACAATATACTAATAAACACAGTGCGTTCCTGTTCATGATTTTTCCCAGGTTCCCCGAATAACGTTATGACTTCGAGTGTAACTATTACAATATCGATAATTTTCATCGTCACTACAGACTATACCATTTCCTCCTGATCTTTCGTCAGGGAGTTCAAAACGAGATAAATATTTATCGGGTGTTTATCCTCATATTCAGGCAGGAGAAGTACTTCATATATAAACAGTTAAAAAAAATCAGGAACGATTTGTTTTAATTATGTTACAGTGAATGAACATTCATTGAGATTAAAGAGAAAAGAAAATGTAAAATATATCTGAATACTTCCCACACACATCGAAATTATAAAAGAAACATACGAAAACTTTGAATAAAATATTCGAAGACCATCGTTCGCAGGTAACAAAGAATTCCATTTTAAACATTGACCAATCCCTCCCCGCGCTCTCAAACCCGCATACATGCTCTAAATTCATTAAGGGTTGTGAGCCTATCACTGGAGCTCCGTGCACGAGGAATCTCTGGAGACGGTCCAACGTTAATTCGAGCGACGTGTAACGACGGGCCTCATGGAGATGTGGTGAGTAGAGGTAGGGGTGGGAACTCGCGTTGACGCAAAGGGGAAGGTGCAGGCAGACTCACGAGAGGGTTGCAGAGATAAAGGGATTGAGAGAGTGAGCGAGCTTGGTCTCTTGAGTTCGTCGCGGGCGAGTGGATGCGCGGTGCAGAGAGGGAATGGGGGAGGAGAATTCACCCACCTCCTGGGAAGGGGGTCCCACTTCACTTGGTTTCACTCTGTGCACACGCAGCGATTAATACCTTGTGTGTAGTGCGCTCGTTTTGGTGGAGTAGGGGAAAGACTCTTTTAGCAAAGAACCTTTTATTCCTTCTTTCCTTTTTTGCACACGACGAAGGATTTTAATCCTCTGCAATTTGATCTCGAGATATCGTAACATGCTTCTCACCGTATGTCATCAGATACATTCTTGGAATCAAATTTATTTCATAATTAAGATGTAATTTTCATTTGTCATAGTTAATTTAACATATTTAATCTTGAGTTGTTTTCATTTATTGCGTTACCATCCATTTTTAATCTTATCTCTGAAAGCTGCACAATTTCATAAATAATGCATACATGGAATTAGTTTTTATTGGTATTCCTTTTATCTATCATTATTTTATTAAATAAAAGAAACACAAAAAAAAAACAATTTTATTATTTTATTCCCCCCAGGGGACTTACATCGAGTAAGTACGTGTTTGGCGAACACGGGGCCCCGAGCTGAGTCTGGCATTGCTTCCACTTACTTGTGCCATGCTCCTTCCTTTCTCTTTCCTGATCTCCCTTGGTCACCTCTTGTTCTTTTCGATCCCGACGCCATTAGGTCTAGGGTATATTTCATTTTCCTACCTCGCCCCAGGGGACTAACATCTAGTAAGTACGTGTTTGGCAAACACGGGGCCCCGAGCTGAGTCTGGCATTGCTTCCACTTACTTGTGCCATGCTCCTTCCTTTCTCTTTNGTAGGTGGAAGATGGTCTTGCTGACTCCAAAAGACAAGATCTTCCGCCTTATAACCACATAAATAATTGTTTATAACACCTGTCTCTTATACACATCTAGATGTGTATAAGAGACAGGGGAGAGTCATGTTGACTCTCCCTAGTGCGTAACTGCATTTTCCCTACCTGTACAAGTTTTAAGGGCTCTAATGACCTTTGATGTTGACGAGCCCTAAAGCCCCACAAAAAAAAAATAATTATTTAATGGATGAAATATTTAATAATAAAGGCAACTATGGTCACATTTATTCCAAGACTTTTTCAATACAAAAGAAGAGAAAAATATTCATTTTTCATTATAAGAATAAATGGTTATCATAAAATATAGATTCTATTCTTTTCATCATAATTAAGTACCAATTATATTCCTTTATTTACTTTGGACCAATGCTACCCTGTATCGCAAGGTTACAAACGAGAATTGATAATGCATTCTCAGCACAAGGTATGGATCTTATTATTCTAACATTAAGTCAAAGTAAAACAAACATATTGAGTGAAAAATTTAAGTATTTAATACTGAGCACATAACGTTTGTTCACACAATTCCATAAAACCTTCTTTCAAAAAATTTGGAAGCCTAGAAAAGTGTGAAAAAGTGGGTACACACTACAGCACTTTAAATACTTCTCAGAAGTTTACATTGTAGGGAAAAGATCATTAGATTTATTTTCATTTCATTTTTTGCTATTTCATTCAACATGGCTAGAAAGGAAAGAAGTTTTGCATCCCGAGAGTCATAATGTGGGAAGTTAGATTCTGGTGCGTACTGAAAAGGGACTTGAAATACTGTGAATTCAGTAAAATTCAATTGAAGATTTCAATTCAATTCCTCAACATACTTTCTACTAACTATTATAGTTTTGGTAGCCTCCGCTTGCTACATATTGCTGTGCGGAACTGGGAGAAGTTCCCAGTTGGAATAAAGTATATTTAAATTTTTCTTCTATGATATACTAGATACCAATACAAAACAAATATCATCAATTTTCGTTCATGGTATTCAAATCAAACTAATTTCAGACAAGGATATTCAGATATTGTAATTGTAAAAAGAAACACATACATTTTCTGGGAACATGATGTATAAACGATTTCGCCACTATGCAAGTTTAAAGGAAATGTAATGAAGAAGAAACAAAAGAAACCATACAACGTGTGTGGGTAAATTTCACGATGAAAAACATAAAGCTTGAAGTCTAAAAAGAAATCTTGATGAGGAGAGTAAAATATTTACAAGGTAAAATTTTGTAGCACAAAATAAGTTTTGTCCGAATTTTCCTACAAACGTATTATTCTAATTTTCACTTGCGTCCACAATTTTCACTTGGTCTGAGTATTGATTTACAGTGAAAACGTCAATGTCAATGATGGATCAATTGCCATCTTCAAAATATGGCAAGGTGTCCGAATGTTGGTACACACATTCATAGATTACACATATTCATTGATTACTACAATGATACGATTGTACTTCATTTCAATATTCCTTCATACATACAGCACTCAATTTTAATAACACATTTACAGGCAGAAATTTTTATTTTTACAACCTTTTTACGTATTTTTTATGTTTTAAATAATTTTATTTTAAACAAACATTTTAAATAATTTAATTTTATACAAGAATCATAAATATAAAATTATTTTTAATAAAATAATACGTTTTCATATAAAAACATTATCAAATTGATGAATTTAAGTCTCTAAACGATGAATTTTACATCCCATGCATTCAATTTGTTTCTAATTAATAATAAACGTTTATTTTCTTATTGCATCTCTCAATATCTACGCGTGCAAAATCCATCAGCTATATACTCATTGTAATGAATTGGCCACTATTGATCTACATGAAAGATTAAACACCTGTCTATAACGGCTATCATCTCCCTATTATCAACCTTCCCGATCTTCCATCCATAACAGATTAATCCAGCACACATTTCCCATATCGCATCCAGACTCCAGCATCTGGTGAAATCCCTTGCTTGCGGCACATCAAAGACTTCCATTAGCATGCTATTAAACATCTGATCTCCATTATTCGATGTAGCATGTAAATTAGCCTCAACTTGTTACTAATTTATGGATTTAGCGATAATTTGTGCCGAGAGACAGAAAATCGAACCCAACGCGCCGTAAACACAAACAGCAGTAATTAATTTGGGAGCAGACGGCTCGGAGAAGTAGCTATATCTCCTTTCCAGGAGAGAGATTTCAATATAAATGAGTGAACTCAGGCTTTTTGCCAATCAATGCGACGTCAAAATAAACCCACCATCTTGCTTCAGCGATCGGCATAGAACACCTGCGGGGTCATCGATATTCTCGCTCCGCATACGTTATAGTCGATTTATTCAAAGTCAATGAGAAGTTTCTTTTCAACCTTTTGAACAGTGAAGGTGGAATGACTGGGTCTCTTCGTCCGAGTTTGAACGTCGCTACGTATGATTATGTTTTGAAAACTAAATTTATATTTCAACTGAAGATGCAAAGGAAGTACCATACATTGAGAAGGCGATGGAAAACTAAATACTATCGTAATTAATACAAGCAATTTTGATAACATTATGCTAACAATTAAAAATATATACACCAATTATGTATAGTAATATAAATATATATTTTTATATTACTATACATAATTCTATAAACACAAATACTTGGTACTCCTGTAATACTATGAACAACCATATTATCTGTATTAAAAAGTTTCATATGTAAAGTCACCAAAATGAATTTACGTCTGAAATAGCAAAGAACTTCAAGAATTAGTTTCAACGTATCAAGTTTTTTATACGTTTCCACACATTATAAGCATCAAAGTAATTAATGATACAATTTCTTTATATACTAGTAGTTAATATTTTAGGTATTAATGAATTCAAAGGGAGATGAAGAAATAAATCACAAAATAAAATTAAAGAAATCGTATCTAAATTACGGGCAATATGTTAGTTTAAAAATTATTATTAGTTCAGTATAGTTTATTTATTCCTTGTACACAGTTACCTGCAATTTCTTTTAGAAATTAATAATTCTGGATAGAGTTCTTACAAAATAGTTGTGTTGTTATATTTAAAATCAATTAAGAAAATATTGAATTTCATGGAAGTTACTTTTAAATATACTTACGGACACACCTCAACGGTCTTATCCAATCACAGTAACATATATTTCTAATACAATTTTACTAGAAATAATTTTTGGTAAATATAAACAATATCTGTAATGTTATATTAAATTTTGAAATTATTAATATTATTTCAAACCTTATGACTGAAACGTGTTGTTCTCTTTCTTTTCACCAAATTTAATGCAAATGTTTTGCATTACCTTTAGGGCACAATCCAATAGAACTGTGATCAACTGTAACATGTGGATTCGTATAATGTGCTTTCGTCAATTATTTTCACTTTTGATTATACTTTGTTTCCCGTAGTTCAATATACTGACGCATCGAAATTACACATGTATTTTACTTTCCTAACTATATCATTTCAAAACGACGGGCCATTAATTCATTTCAATTTTTATCAGCATTGTGTTTACTCTTTTAAGTTCGTGTGGGGTTTCAAAACAACCCTCGTATCTTATTATCGCCATTTATGAAAATCAAGATTATCTCGTAAGCCGAAACTTTTTCCCTTCCTAACAATCTATTATGGGCCGATTTCTCTAGATTTCTATGTCTACGCGCTGATAAGCCACTTTTGTTCATGCTGAGGTTGAGAAATATGTTAATGACAATTTAAGGAAAAATGTTAATAATACAGAGTATAATTTGATTGGTTTTTGGATTTAATATTTTTAAATGCTAATTAAATGAAAAAATAACACAAAAACAAGTCAATGTGATCAATACATTTGATTGTTTAAACTTCTACCACTAAATACCTCTTTACTACATCCTTCAGATCAGTACACTCTGCCTGTTTCATTACTAATTAATTTATCATAAAACGAAGAGAAATGATAAAATATGTATCTCAGATGAGAGTATTATCCAAATAGTTTTAATGATCTTTCCAAGATACGCTAAAAATGCAGCTTATTTTTGGATGACAATATACCCCACCCGACCTCAAGTGTTATAGAACCTTAACGTTAGATCATTACTATGATTAACTACAACCACACCGTTCACTTAGCCACCAATATCGGATGTGCTCGTATTCTCGAACAATTTCTGCAAAACATTACTCGAGTGATATAGCAGTTCAATAAACCAAAAGTCCGGATAGTTTAAGAAAAAAAATAGTTTAATGTTTTATTTATACGACAAATAAGATAGAGATACGAGTTTAATTTAAAATAGGGATATTTGTAGGAAATTTCTCTTGAACTTTCGGTACGAGTTACCCTTGCTTCCTCCATTGGATACCCTTCAGTACCGTAATACAGTCTTGCTCTGCGGATTGCCTATCTCTAAATGACAAACCAACATATTAAGGGGTTATTCTCCGATGAAAGGTTGTGATTGCAATTTGTGAAGTGGAAAGACGCTAGCAGTCGTTTCCAATAAAGCTGGAAGAATGTTTTCGTCGATTCAACCTTTACAACTCCGTACGAGAAAATACTTCCATTGGGAAAACGAAGAGGTTTGCAAAGGTGCAGAACAACTTTAAAGGACGATCTCATTTTACGAATAGGTGATTCCAACATTTGATTTCAGATCCATTTTCTTCGTCTTTTATTCGCAAATGACGTGTCGAATACGTTACAGAGAAAGAAAAATATTATTTAATACACAAAGATAATTTTATATAGATGTCTGGATGAAAAGACTGAACCCTTTGAAGGACAGTCGAGATGTCACAGCACCCTACGTATCTCATTTCTACTTCTGAAACACAAGCTTATCTCGGTTGCTGAAACTTTCTGTGCTTTCCTAACAATGTTTTACAGACTAATTCCGTCTGTTTTCGCTGGAATTGCCTTTGTCTACGCGCTGATAAGCCGCCATTGTTCTAGCTGGGATTTCTTATTTGTGAAAAATATTTTACAAGTTTAGGGGTAATTGTTAACGACAATAGATGGATGGAGTCACGCCACCCGGGAGGTGGGTAGGTGAACATTTTGTGTGAATATATATTTAAAAAATAATTTGTGGGTGGAAAAATTACTGTTCACTTATAATGTATCTTTGAAAAACCTTGTTATGAGACTGGCAGGAGACCACTTCAAGCATGCGGATCTATAATCATATTCTTTCTCAAAATGAGCAGTAATTATTATGTAAATAAACAATAAAAAATGTATACACATTAATAAAAGTGCGTAAATGTTAATTTCATAATAATTGTGTTTATTCACAGATTTATGAGCTTTATTATTTGGAAATAATAAACTAGTATTGTATTTGAAAAGGAAATAATTAAAGTAAAAGAAACGTCCTGGAACACGTATTATGACATATTTTATGGTAATTATTTGTAGTATCATTCGATGTAAACTTTTTATGTAATTTTAATCACAATTGATTTTCTCTATTTTCTGATATCCAAATCGTTGTTACGTGGACGAACAGGTCTCATGACCTTAACCTCACTGCTGGGTACTTAATAAATAATGAATTATTATGCATAAGCGCGGCAACCACAAATATGTTATTGGTTTGTTTGTTGATTATGTAAATTAATCCACTTATAAGATATTTTCTCTCGAGTCGCCGGTGTAATAAAGTAAATAAAAAATTATGGGATTTTAAAATGATAAACGTAAACGACCGCTGAGTAAGTATTTAGTAATTTCACTTCATATGAGAATACTTAAATGACAGAAGTAATAATATAACACGATTATCAACACAAAATATTAAAATGTTTATAACACTGCACATGAAAATAAGAATCGTAAACTACAATAAAAAGCAAGCAAAGCAAAATAGTCGAAATCTGCTCAATTCACATTGTATAATTTAACCTTAAGGAAACGAGAATTAAAATGAATCAGGGTTGTGTAATAAAGAGATTTTTAATGGGATAAAGAGTACAATTGATAAAATAAATAAAAATACAAAGATGAATTGATCATTCTCTATCAAACACAATTCTATACAACTCTACAGAATGTGCACTGAGAACGATTGATGGTTACAGACGCCCTCAATAGAGAGTTCAAGGAAGACGTAGGAAAAGAGTAATTGGCAGTTGGTGGCGCTAACGAGTTGCCATTGCCTCTCCTTTTACAGGAAGGGTTTAACGTGACATATTCACTTCCGTAACGGGAAGGACTTCCTCGTCACGTGATCCGACGCAAGAGATCAAATGACGTTCCTCAAGAATGGAACTTCCTTCGACAATCTGAAGTGCTATTTTGAGAAAACGACGCCCATGATAAAATCATCTAACTGCCTGGCCCTTACAAAAATATAAATATAGCTCTAATAAATATGATGTAGGATAATATTTTCATAGTGTCACAAGAAGAGAAATTACAGCCTTAATTAAGAGAATTTTTTTTTACATCTCATAACTTTCTTTTTCTAAATGCATCTGTAAAAGTTTATTAAAATTTAAATACCGTTCAGGATCCCCATTAATATGTTCAATATTTTTAATAATACAGGGGAAGGGAAATGCTCTAATATCAAAGTTAACAACATACTCATCTTATAAATCCAATCATATGACAACAAATCATATTCATTCAAACCATAAATCATTCTGTAAGTTAAGTCAAATCCCCATTTCAATTATTTTAATTATTTTTTAACACATGTCCCGGATTAAGGGGTTGAAGATTTGTTATTTACTCTTAACAAAATTAGAATTTTAAATATTCATTAATCTGTTATAGCTATCCATTACTTATACAATAATACTCAACTTCATTTCCTCCAGAGCCATTTTAAATAGATCAGTTAATTGTAAATTTCCCTATCCTATTTCGAGGATGATTACGGTTAATGACTCAATGAATGTTAAAGTTAATGAGTTTCTGGTATACACATACCCAAAATGCCCGTTCTATATGAGATTGAGTCAATTATCAATCGAATTTTATTTTGGTTACGCGCATTATTTAAATACTAGACACCAAATTACTGTTCGTTTTATCATTTCAAATTATTTTTATAAAGTTATAATCCATTTACAAACCTCAAAAAATAAAGGAACCTGACTTTCATAATAGAAAAACTCAATTTTGTAAACCCTTTTAGTAGACATGAGTGAATATAATAAATTTAATGTAATAAAATTTACATAACAATTGTTCTGTAAAACTACACTTCTGAACATAAAAAATTTAATTACTCGGCTAAAAGTTTCTCAAAATAACTTCTAAAATGTATGACACAGCTTTATCATTCCTCCACCGTGTTTTTTAATTGAAAACACTTTTAAAATTAAAGTTATATGTTGTGACTACATGTTATTCAAACAAATTATGGATGTTTTGTCCATCTGTCAGTTCCTTTAATATTATGATCACAAATAAGTGGAAGGGGACAAATACAACATATATAACGTCGCTACTATTGTAATGTTGATCTACAAATGTACAAAAATATGTTTTATTTTCATTAAATAAAATGAAAAGTTAATTTTTACTTACATGAGTTATAATATTAGTAAAGTATTCTTATTACTTTTCAATTATACCGAATGTGTCAGAAAAATATTGTAATCGGTCGAAAAATCATACGAGACGTCTTCAGTTCTTCACGAATTGGCTCGAGAGTATTTTTTCAAATACGTAGGAGATTTTTAAGGATCCGCCTATAAGACAATAGCAAAGAGTTTAATGTGGAAGATAATTTATGCAATCTGTATTTGAATGATCAGATATGATAGAAGTGTTCTATATAAGGTTTTGACGTTAATTGATTTACCTTTTAATTGATTTTACGTCCTCGCATTTGATGATAATAATAATAATAATAATAATAATAATAATAATAATATATTAAAATTTATTTCCTGCTGTTTTTCGATTTTCTTATATTTTATTGCAATGTAGGTTGCTTTGTGTTTAGATATTTTTGTTATGAGTTATAATTGGAAAGTTTAGTGGAACATGCTCGAAATTTTAAAATTAGTAATTTTCTAATTTTTAAAATTAGTAACATATGCGACAATACTTATTCAACGAAATTGTGTTTTGCAAGGAAACCACATTTTTTGCACGTGTAAGCAACAACAACAGACGAGATTGTTTGCCACAGAGAAAGACAACATCTACTTTATATACTGTTACATGCATCAGGTGGAATGACGAGGAACATAATCACACGAGGTACAACACATCTCTGACGCAACGGACATATGCCACTACTGCTCGAATCTCGTGAAAAATTGTGACTTCCATCATACTTAAGTAAGAATTCCATAGTACGCGATGGAAGGATTAGAACAAGTCCTCGGCTGTGGTCTGCCCTGATGCACAAGTTGAAGAAATAAAGCAAAGAAGAAAGGGGAAAAAAATCTAGAAAGACAAAGAAAAGAAGAAAGAGGAAGTGGTTGCATGTTAGATGTCGAGATACGTCACTTGAAAGCGGAAGGTTGATAAAAAGAAAGTTTTTTAATGGTCGTTCTTCCATTATAAGTGAAGCGCTGAAAGAAAGTTTTTTATACACTCTTAGAAGCCAAGGGAAGAATGAGAGTTTTTTTTCATTTTAAATGTGTTAGGATGTGTTTTTTTTGTTTTATGCTGCAAGACAATGAGAATAACAGTCTTGTATTTTGACCCCATAAAACCAGTGAGTCACAAAAAAGTTGAAGAGTAAAAAAATGTTATTGAGCGTAAATTGCGTATTGAGAATAATTAGGATGTATTTTTAATATGATTTAAATAGATAACTAAAAATATGTAACTAAAAGTATTGTGTTAAGTATTTAAATTCAATTTGATATAAGAATCAATTTAGTTCGAAATTCTAAATAAATATAATAAATAAATAGAATTATTTATTACTTCAATAATAACGTATATTCAAACACAACTTATCATTACAAATATAATTATTTTATACTTTATTTTTAAATTGGAATGAGAAGCTAACTTAGAAATTGGCACTTGTTTGGCTACTTGAGTTTTTTGCTCATTTTTTAATCGTAAACCAATAGTAAATTTTATTGTGTTAGGTGCTATTTTTAAGGATAAATATCAACTAGTCATAATACACAACACTAAGTTAATAATTACATCTGATAGACAACAAAAACAATCATTCTGAAAATTTCATTTCAAAAATTTTTGATATGATATAGCTTGGATAGATATTATTTTGAAGCAAAATAGTTAAACAATACAATTTTTCCTTTGGGTCAGAAATCCCATATTATTACAATTATTTTAATAAAGATGTGAGTAACGTATAATGGACACTAATGCAATGGTTTCATATTTCATTACAATTTCTAAACTTATTTCATAATTATTATAAAATTGAAATAATGGAGTGCAGTAAACGTAAGTTTTTATAAGACTCTTATCCTAGTCTAAACTACGCAAAATACTTTTTCCTATCTATTAAATTTAATAGGTACATTTAAATCAACTAACCATAATATTTACTAAAAAATCAGAATTTAGGAATCTAATAAATACCAGTTAAGAAAGTCTTGATAGACACATAGGGTGAGGGAAAATATTTTTTATTTCTCCTAGTGAGTTCTGCAATTTGTCCAATCGGCAGTAAGCCTATTTTAAGACAAAATAAATAATGGCATGCAGAATACCACTCCTGGGAATTGTCTTTTTAAAAATCTTTTCAACTTTGTTACAGTACATGAAAGTTTATAGTATGACGAAGTACCTAAGAAAACAATTAATAAATATATAAAATAAGATCACATATTAAAACGAAACAAACGTTATCACAAACTCTTTTCTGTGTTGTCATCTTCATAATCACATGTTCGCGTCACGTAGTTCGTAAATAAAAAAAACAAGTTATTTCTTTGCTCGCTAATGGGGCTGGGTAATCACTCTTCATTTATTGTCAACGACGTAAATGTAACAGGAGTTTTACTTCCCGTATAACAAAATTGTAAACAGGAAAGTCCTGATCACACAATATACCTTTTAAATCATACAAAAGCCAAGTCAGCTATTTCTGTATTGTGTACAGCATTTACAAACCGTTACCACGCTCATATGCTTCTCTTAGCAAAATTGTACTTTGAAATACGAGTAAGGGGTGGTAGCAAAATTTCGCGAGTGCAACAGTGATATATGAGTCATTCATAGTAACCGCTGCGGATATCAATGCGTTGACCGCTTGAAAGCGACTGCGCATTGCCACGCATTGGCGTGCGTAGGCGTACAATGCATGCTATTATAGCGAATGGAGGCACTCAGGATATTAACTGAAGTGCTAAACGGGTTTATTACTTGCGTCCAGTGGGTGGCGTGGCAATGCGTCCTAAGTCCTCGTGGGTTATCTTCACGTTACACGTGTGGTGGAGAACACCGTCTCCCACTGTGGGTATTACAGCCCTCGTATTTTGCCTTGGCTCCATTACTTGCAATAATCTTAGACTCAATAAGCCCTGTGACGATTATAATTTTTCGGTTTCTAGATCTTTACTAAAATTAAGTTTATTGATCGAATCGGTCGCAACCCAACGAGTGTTATCCTGGAATTTATAGTTTGTAAGTTTTTCTTGATATCTCTACAGAAAATGCAACCTTCTTCTACCTTGACAATATCCATGCTCTATAACCTGATAGTACGCTCATGTAATACTGACGTAAATTTCTTATTGTGGCCATTGGGTAAACTGAAAATGTTAGTCGTGTAAACCGTTTCGCACTGTCTCACAAAGTTTGATATATTCCATCAAATTGTAAATATCTGCATACACGGTAAATATTGAAGCACACAATCTATTATGTTTAAGTATTAGATACTGTAAAACATTTTATTTCTTAGTTTTATTATTATTACTACCAATTTGTTTTGTTTTGTAGTCTTAGCCTGAAGACTAGATAATATCACAAATATATACTTTTCATTCGTTTAAGGTCATAGGTCTAAAATTATTTATTTGATTTGATTATATAATGTCCGTTATTTGTAGTAGAATAAAAAGTAAATTCAGTATCAAGTTAATTTTACAGCCAGTAACAGCATGTCGAAGAACCAAATTCAGAACTGTGATGTTGACCAATACAAACCAAAACAAAATTTAGTAGAATGTAAGTTTCAATCAATTGAACTTTTGCTGGTATCATTTCCCAGCAAAATAATTATAAAAATTAATCAAACCAAACGGCCCTTTCAATGTCATAAATCATGTACTATATTTTCTCAAACCATGTAATTTCTTCTTTCCTATTCCAACTTTATATTCTTCCTATTTCCCTTTCGCTGCAAGATCATGAGGCAGAGTGTGTAACACTCGACTTGATTTATCGTCCGTGGGTATTTGCTTCTCTCCAATAGCTTCGTGTTTCTCTTCCCACACGCAGCGTAGCATTGAGCTACGGTCTTCTCACAAGTGTAGTAGCAGTCGTGCGCATTAGAAATAACATAACTGTACAAACATTTCTACCATTTTTACTTCAGACCTAAAAATGTACATATATTCACTTGATTTATTTTTATGTAGCGGGGAACAAGTTCCAAGACATCTTTTATCATCTCACACTTTATATCAGAAATTTAGAGGTGAGAGGTGTCGGGTTGTCGGTGTGTCCAACCAAAATTAGTGTGCAGCAGTAAGTGAAGGAAATTTGCTGAAAATCTCGTTCAGTTTTACGGTATGGGGAATCGAACCCCGACTCTTCCCATTCATCACAAAGTAAAAGGTAGTACTGATACTACTTCGATATAAGTCAGTCGTAAACAAATCTAGGAAAATTAACTCTATTGGAATTTGTGCAGATGAATTGAATATGTATGTATGTATTTCTCGTTTTGGCCAGATAAGAACAATGGGGACAAGTGCTACTAAAGTCCACTTCAATGTATGTTTACTCACTAGACACTCGTGAAATATTTTGCGTGAGAACAGCGACTAGATGGACTCTAGATTGCCGTATCCGAGTATTAAAATCTGCGGTTGTAGACCGCAGAGGGTTATCTTTTCAATCATCACAGCTATATGAACTGTGTCATTGATTGAAAAGATTTAATTTTTTCTGACCAGGCCGGGAATTGAACCTGGAATATCTCCGAGACAAGCAAGCGCGCTAGCTATGAGAAGAGTCTTGAACTTAATATACCATGTTACAAATGATGGAAGTAAGGTTCATGGGTTCATCATTAATTGTGACTCCCATTAAAAACTAAAATTTGTCCATTTTTATTATTTCACATTCCAAATTTTATATTATTTTATATTTTAAATGTATTTTGCAGCTAACCCATCATATCTAAAAACTTTTACAAATTGTATACCAATTTTCAAAATTTCGACCAAACCCCGCCACCTTCTACATGTGCATCGCTGGTTCGGTTCGTTGCTTCGTCCCCAGTCTGCCATGTACACAAATGTTCGGTAGGCACCCAACTGGTCGTTAGTCCGTCCGGTCGATCACCATCGTAATGTAGAATGACGGAGCTTCTCTGTGGGAGGCACCACAAGTGAAACAGTGAGCAACAAAATTCGTATCACAGACATACATGATATACCCAACGATCTTATGCACCGGTTTTTCGAGGGGGAGAACGAAGTTTGGGATCTCTGTAACTCTAGCACATCGACTTGGGTGGGGGAACTCGATTCCCTCTCTGACTGTTGACTGTTGCGCACAAGATGTTGAGCACATACGGAGGCTTCTACACACGGAGCTTCGTTGTCATCGTTGCTGGAACAACTTCATATTTCAACTCACATATAATTAATATTACTTGGCGTGTATTAAAAATGATCAACATAATTAATCGTATTTAAAGAAATAATTGTAAAAATACACCAGTAATATTGAGTAAATACGGCAATACAGAGAACCATACTCCCATTCATGCTCTAAATAAGAACGCATGAAATCTGTTTATACAGTCCAGATTGGAGCTTAAATGTTAAAATATGAGAACAGTTAGATGTGCCGAAAGAATGATCTCTGTCAACGCCAAATTCTCAGAGCTCCTATCCAGTTCAAAATAGAGCACACACAACGAAAATGATTTCGTCGAAACTCGGGATAATTTTCGGCAGCACTTCAACTTCAACAACGGTCCACTCGGTAAAGGGGCCTCACAGTCACCTCGCAGACTAACCAGCTTACCACTAGGATCGCTAGCGTCGCGAATTCCCTAACGCTGTAAACGCCGGAAACAAACACCAACTTCCACCAACGTCCTACCCCTCCTTCCACCCCCTCACCACTTCGTTCCCTTCTGCCCCTTTCACCCCTTTCGTAAGGGTTAACCACCACTTTCCCTGCCACCACCCTTGCAATCATCACTACTACTCTCAACCCCAACATCGGCGTCCTCCACTACGGATGTTGCAGAAAAGGAAGTGGTGCATTGAAGTGGGGAGAAGAGAGGAAGGGGAGTTGTAAGTGAAAACGTTTCACAGAATAGCAGAACGACATTGCAATGCCGGCCATTTTGTTTAATCACGCCGGCATCCGAGGATTGCGTAAAAGCTCGCTGGTTAATCTGTTGTTTGTTGAAGATTAGGTGTACCAAGAGGTGCAATTACGTTGCGGGGTTTGCTTTGTGGGAAGTTTCGAATAAATTGGTCGTACATGCAAATAGGTATAAACAGATGACGCATATAAAGAAACTGTAAGTCTTCTTTTCATTCACAAGTAAAGAAAACTCTATTGTGGACATTCTTATGAACATATAGGAGAATTTTATACGCCGTAAACTTTTTTCTGTGTTATTCACCTAAAGTATCACACAAACGCATGGTATTAGAACGCTTCATGTTATTTATATTACATTACATTAATATACACCAAATTATTAAATATTGATAAACCAATATGAAAGATAAAATATTTCTCTAGAAATTATTCATAAAGGAAATTGTAATTAACTGCCTAAAATATACGACAATTTGATAGTCCAAAAACAGAAAAGAACACAGACATCAACAGTTATAGCAAAAACATTATCAGTCTCCAGAGACAGAATTTTGAGAAAAGAAACATTACAAGAAATCTCTCTCTCTATCATCTGCTCTACGTGATCGTCCAGGGGCGCTCGGTCCCTGAAGTAGTAAACGCTCGAGGAAACATGTTGCCTCTTGTTTGGACGCAATTGTGGTACTCTGTATGTGCTGTGTGCTACTTGAAATAATTCTGCAAACTCAAAATAAAATCAAAAAACAAAACAATTGGGTAATGAGAGGAAACTTTTCGCAAATAACCGAAAAAATTCATTGTTCGGGATGGAAATAATCACTCGATATTATTTTACGAATTTTACGAGTGAATTATGTGTGAAGGATATGGTAGCAAAATATTTAGGCTCTTCCGAGGGTTAAATTAAAGCTAGTTCTATGTGGTGGCGTATATTTACATTTCCAACCGTCATCCCTGGTCACTGATATCCCGAAATACTTCTGCACACGTTTCGAACCTCCTCATAACATATACACTCCGTATCACACCATTCCAAATTTTGGGGACATCCTTTACTCCTAGTCATGTAGCATCTCACATGCACACATCCACTCGGTCGCTCACAGCAGTTACCAACTCCTCCTCTTCGTCCGCGTTCCCGAGCGTAGTTCCACTTTCCGCCACCCCTCCCCCGCGGGCGCTGTCGTCGCGCTCGTCTCATCACCGCCTCGTCGACACACGCGGGACCTGCTCGGTAGAGGGCCACGCGCCTTCCTTCCCACCCCTACAAAACCCACCCCTTGGGCTGAGAGCGCTCGCATCCTTTACTTGCTGCTCCCTGTGGATGTAGTCGGCTGCTGTGCGTCTCACCTCTTCCCTCAGGCGCAGAGTTGCTGAGAAGGAGTAGGGGGAACGGGTGTCTCTTGCTAGTGTTTGGTTGGGGCCCAGGCGCTTGGAAATGTACATGTTTACTTAGGAGATAACGTGAAGGGGGTGGCTGCCTAACGGATTTCGGGAAGGGAAGATTCTGACAGGATGGGCTCATGCTCGCTCGCAAATTTATAATTTGACTGAGCGGAAGCCGACAGATAATCTGCATCGACTGGTTAGTTAGTTTGTCACGCGCTAGGAGCGCTGGCAGCGGAGCGTTCGATGATGGGATGCTAAGAGGGTTAATACTTTCGTCAAAAGCATGTTGTGCGCGAATTCTGTTGAGAGAAGCACGTGAATTTGATGAGATGATCGCGATTCGAAACTCTTCAAATATAACAATTTTAGTTTATTGTAATATCAGTAAAATAATACTGCAGTGCATAAAATTTAACTTAACTTTAGGTAATTTCATGTATTTCAACATCAATGTGAATAAAACTTAGAAATGAGTGGATGTCATTAGTAAGTCAATACAACTGTAATTCTTTAATGAGCTCATATTTACACTGAAGAGTACATATAAAGATTGTTTCATATTAGTATCAACATGACTTGCAATATTTTATACGACTGAATGGTATTTTCTGTAACATGAGAATAATTTATTTTTGAGCTCCTAATTCTAAAATACTGCTTGATGTTTCAGTAAAATTCACAAGTAATGGAATTCGAGAGTGATTAATGATTTCATTTCAGGAAAATCTCAGCGATAAAGTCATGCTTTTATTGATATAAAATATTAAACAGAAATAGTATGGATATAAGAGAAAACAAATTTAAAATTGTAAATATTTTATGAAATCCAATATAGTAAATATTGTTCATTTATCTTAAAATTGAGTAAAATCTATTGTAGTGTAGTATTTAAGTTAATGCTGTTAGTTGGCTTTTTGAAATTGTATCTAAAACTACAGAACATAATACTTGATTCGTCTAAAAATGAAAAATTTGTGTAAAAATAAAAAAAATGCAAAAAAATGAACGTATATTTATGTGTATGAGACTAATATTGATACCCATACCAAAAAATGTTTTTTTTTCATAGAGAACTAAGATAATGTTCCTTTTGGTTCTTTTGCAAAACGAGCAGAACAAAAACACAAGATCAAAAACCGCTAAATTAAAAGTAAACACTCACTTTGGCCAACAGAGACCCTATCTCAGGAAAACCACACGAATATAAATTCCCGTGGCCTCGAAAGGGTGAAACTGTAGGAGAGCACTTGTATCAAATGCTCAAGTTCAAATGACCCCACGTCTCATACTCCTCCTTTCACTTCTAACACTGAGCTTCGGTCTTTTGCCGATAGGTTCGCCACTTCCGGTCGCCCACCGGTGAGTTCGAGAAGTCGTGAATTTCGTGGAACCAGAGCAAGTGTGCCCTGGAAGTTACGTAGGAACGAGGAAACTTAAGGGAAGAGACTGTGAGGTGTATCCTAACCTCAATAAAGTTGTGTCTAGGAGCAAAGTGAGATAAAGTGACCATATTGTGTTGCTATACACTAAGTGTCTGTATTGTCTAGTTTTTATTAATGTAGTTATATTTTAGTTATTATTATACATTTTCCATAGACGGGAATGTCATTTAAAACTTTTGTTCAGTGGTGGGGGGGGAGCTATCTGGGCTATAGTCCCCCCCCTATTGGACCAGAACACTCAACTTATAAAGGCATTATTTGCCACTTTAAACAATTAATAAATTTTGTTACTATTTAATATTGTTAATTATTCATTATCTATTTTATTTAAAAGGTAATAATTACAAAATTTGTTGTAATACCATGATTTTCAAGCAGAATTGCTCCCCAGGTTCCTCCCCGGTTAACCCTGCTCGACTACGGGCTAGATCTGCCACTGCTTTTGTTATTATTAATCTCGAATGTTGTCTGCATATTATATCTACGATTTCTTTTGGAATAATACATTTATAACAGAACGAATTTGATTAATTTTTAAAAATAACTATTAAATCCGCCACTGCCCTTAGGCCCTTGATTGGAATTGATAGGAAGGTCCCTTGCTTGTGTCCGGAGAGTAACTTATTTATTATCCCCCAAGTGGTCATACGGTGTTTGCAACTGCTTTTTTGTAAATAAAGTTTTATTTTTTATTATTTATAATACTTTTAATAATCCGTTTTTATTGATTAATAACACAATTAAACAAATTATACTGAATAAATATTACGATCTACCAACAAATATCACAGCATACCACGATATAAAACGGTGGAGGTGTGTTCTGCTCTACAATTCAATATATTTAGTGGCATATGCTTAATACCTTTTTCTTGGAATTCGAACACTATAATTATTTTGCAAAAGTGGAACAAAATTTGAATTTTGTTGTTCCTGTACAAATAATGAATACATTTTTGGGGTATTTATCACATTTATTCAGAAAAATAATATAAAAAAACATAATGATAACACGTATCTTTACGTATGAGAAGCATACTTTAATTATTAAAAAATTAAATATCAGTCACATAATCAGCACAATAATAAATTTATGAGATGATCATTATTGACTGTTACGTTGAAGTGGTAAATACACGGAGGAACACATGTGATAAGGATAAAGCAGACTCAAAAGAGCTAAGGGAAGACGATGGATGAAAGGAAGAGGAGTTGAAGGTCGAACTGGCGAATACGGCCCCTGGGGCGAAACGTTGAGCTGAAGGGGAATAGCAACGGCAGACAGTCAGGGCAGCATGTCGGCGCAAATTGCTTGTGACAAATGAGATTACAATCCCTTCCGGTCCTCTCCTACTCGTAAGACCGCCACTGGCCCTTCTAGCAAAGACACTTGCTAAGCTCAGCTCACCTTAATGAAAGGTTTCGATGGCAGCACAGTTGAGATGCCACCGGAAAGAGAAAGACACGGTAAGAAGGTGATATTAGCTACAAAAAATTAATTGAAATTTATCTCTCGTTAAAATATTTCATTTAAACCATTGCTTCTATTATTTTAATGAGGCATTCATTTCAATAAAGTAAGTTTAGGTAAATGTTTGGGCTAATTTTCCCACAATATCCGATGTTTAATGTAGTAGTATGATTTTTAAATGAATTTTCCCATTCGTTCACAAGTTATCAAACCATTGAAATTCTGAAGAATTATTCTTGTGTTTAATTGTTGAGGGTATCAGAATAATTATATAGTTCTACTAGTCGCGTAGACTTGAAATATGAAATTTAAATAGCATTAAAAGTGTAATAAATTTTTAAAAAATCTAAAAACTGAAAAAAAACCAACTAAAAACGCCTTTTTCGTGGAACAAAATTGCCCCAAAAGCGTTGTTGGTAAAACTCTCGAAGCAAACTTTGTTACTTTTCTGTGAAGATACCCTCTAAGTGTTTCACAATAAACGCTCGGAGTCTGTTTGCGGTTTCCATGCGAGGTAGAACCCCCTAAACGTGATCTTATTATTTTATAGTTTTATTACGTTACCTTATTATTTTATTTTGGTACAAGGATGTATAGAAATCTCCTAGATTGCGGTGAACCTCATCGTTAGGTAACAGATTAATTATGTTATGTTGAATGAAAATGGGAGATGGGACCGAGATTCGAACTCGGGACCTTGAGCTTAGCGAGATCATGCGCAGTCGGTAAGCTCTTGAGTTCGAATCTCGGTCCCGTCTCCCATTTTCATTCAACATAACATAATTAATACAAAGATATAGTTGGGGAACCAAACTATTCGTAGTATTCCACAAACTGTTAGTGATGACTTCGAAATATGCCATTCAAGACGCAGTAAATGGCTTAATAGATATACTGGTCAAAAGAAGAAGCTAACAATTTCTCAAAAAGGAGAGGAAAAAAATTTATCACTTCTTTATTATCATCATCATCTTGTTTGTCAACAAATTTCAAGCATTCTGTAGCACCATAAGTGATGTAAAGGCAACGAGAAATAAAATTTATATTATAAAAGAGTGATACTTAGCCTTCACCCACATTTCAAAAATATTATAGCAATTGTAATGGGTAGCGGAAATCTAATAGTTAATTTCCATAACTATAATGTAAAATCAAACAGATTACCGTTACAAGAGACGGTAATGCATTATTGCTCAATGTTTTGTTCTTCTTTTTTCTCTAGTGCAAAACAAATCTTTGATAAATTATTTTAACCATGATTGCACTCTAAAAAATGCGTGAATACGTCTATGATAAAACTAGGTGACACTATAAGTTAAAGTATGTGACACAAAACCTTTCTTTACAGAAAGAGAAATTCACTGTGAAACATCTTCTGTGTATATATAACTGGACCATATTCTTACAACCTTTCACAACTCTAAAACATAAAAAAACTATACAAGCTTTTTGTCAAACAACTTAAGTAGCACATTATCCTTATTGAAATACTTTCTCCTCGAAGAGGAACGATACTAGTTCTGCCCAGTGCAGCCTTGATGTCGGAAGAGCAAAAAATCGTAGAAAAAAAGTAACAACCAGAATCTGGCAGAAGCTTATGTCTCGTGAAACGGGTTTCCAGAAGATCAAAATGGCCGACAGACGCTCAACAAAAAACCATCGCATCCCGCAGCATCTTGTTACAGATTTCCAGTGACCTCTCACTCATCCCCAGCGCTCCCAGCGGAGAAATGAAGCAACCCAGCGAGAAGGCAAAGAAAGGCAGAAACAAGTTATTGTATTATAAACTATGCTCGTACAATTCTGTATATTAGGAAATTACTTTTTATGAATCTTTGGTGCGGTGCCAAAAATATTTCGGAATGCCGACTGCTCTTCCTCTCAGTCGTAATAAGGCTGAGATGTATGACGTAAGCGCTTCCTGCATTCTTATTTAAAAAGTTCTGCATTCCTATTTCTTTTGCTGCTCTCTGAGAAACCGACCAACCCGTTTTCTTGGTAGTGGATCCGCAAATCTCGGCAGTTTTCTCTCTTTCTTCCACGTTGCGAAGGCGAGCGAGGTAGAGCTAGCGGACTCACCCTATGGGTGGGAGGATTCTCTTTACATCTCATCTTATAAATATCTTGGCCAAGAAATCTCTATCTCGAAGAGTCCTGGCGGGAGAGAGAGCGTGGGATTTGAAGCTTGGGTTGCACCAATTGAAATGATCATGGACGATCCTCTCGCGTGCGTTTTGAGGTTGCAGTTAGTGGATGTTGGGTGGTCTCCACTACTCTCTTCACAAAGACTACAGTACAATATATTCGTCTTAATTAAGAAAATATGTCTGTCTCTCACTTTAATTATTCATGTAATCATATTATTTCTTAAAGCGATTTACCACTTTAAAGTCGATAGAAACTATGCGTATATTCACATTTCAGTATATTCACAACGCATTGTAAATTAGAATTATGTTGAATTTATAACAACACAGTTGTTATAATATTCGCAATACGTCATTATTGTTCATGTTGGAGATATTAGAGAAACTAACTTTATGAAATAACTCCAGATTTGAAGTAAATTAAAGGAAGAAAGATAAAAATAATAACACTAAATTGAGGCACATAAATGGAAAACTTTCGAAATGCCAAAAACATATTTTGCGGGAGATACAAAAAACTAATCAAACATCTTAGTTGATTATGACATATTACGGTAAAATAATCATAGATTACTTGTTTGATGTTGAAATTAATGGGGCTTCAAAAAAGAACTTCATCCGAATTTAAGGTCTATGTTCAAACCTCTGTAAGTGACAAATTATTGGAATATGGAGGGAATCTCTGTTGAAACCGTTATGACAAATATTTAAGATATGAAGAAGGTTCGAAATGTCACTTGTGTCCCCCCACCCCAAAAAATAGAGGTTCAAAATATCATGGGCACAAAAAGATGGTCCAAGTCTAAAAACCATTGTTTTTTCTGGCGTTACGACTGATTATTGAAACTAATATTAAAAATATGTTAAAATATATATTTTCCGACTGTTCTTGCATAATACATACTAGCCTAGTAACTATTTATTCTCCAACGCTATTAGTTTGATCTCCATGGCAAATTAATCATCAACAAAAATAACTTAGATCATTATCACAGCATTGACGTTGTTAAGAGATAGTTTTCTGAAAAGAAATATATTACATTGTCCATTTGCATGTCACAATTATTCAAGTCAAGTTAAAAATTAAATTTATTAACATTTTTTTAGATTTTATGATCAAGAGGTGAACATACACTGCGTTAAAAAACTCCCAATACTCAGCGTCACGTCCTCCAGACACATGGAAAATAAATTAACCAATAAAAACAAGTCTGGACGAGAACACAAGAATAAAATAATATGCTTGTCCATGTCGATTTTAAAGCTGGTTTAACAGCGAGAGGGGAAATTGAAAATAAATGAGAATTGATGGAGGATCATTGGACCGTTTTCGCTTACACGATAGCCGTCATGTAGATCACTATTTTTATTTCATTGGATCTCCTACAATGAAAGAGACGTCGATGTTTTTTACCACAGATGATAAAAGATGACACTTATAATAACATCACGTCTAGTATTTCCAGAGAAAATGTGAAGAGAAAAATGATTGCAAATACTTACAGTATTCCTATAAATGTGTCTACAAATTGCCATTAAATAATTGTTACAAATATTTAATGCAAATTTCAACTTTTGTCAATTCAAATTCAACATAAAATAAATAGTCCAATCAACGGAGGCGTATACAGGTCATTGAAGAGGTGTAATTTTTATGACATTTCATTTTTCATAATACTTTAACAATTAGACAATAACCTTGTTTCCAATGTTAATATGCACTAATAGACAATATACGGAAATTACAGAACGACAAATACGAGAAGGAACGATGTGGGATTTTCTTTCGAAGTATTTAGATTGAACATGAAAATTTGAAAATTGCTGAAACTTAAGATAAATTGAAGATGAAACATTAAATATTTACAGCATTGTATACTAACCACACTGTTCTTTAATCTTTTAAAGGTCATTTTATGTAAAAATGGATTGATGTGCTAGAGACGTGCACTAATGATTTTCACGTGCGTATATCTCGAAAACCATAAGGTATAGGGAAAGAATGCAAATAAAAAACATTTAACATCTTTGCGGAGCTATCTTCCTTGCGGAGCTGGAGGTACTCATCGAGCACAGCTTTCAAGGTTCCTTGACGCAGTCGCTTGGACGTTTTAACTCTTCTCAATGTTTTCAGGTAAAAATGATCGCAAAGAAACAATAAGGATTCACCCATGTCTAGATGGAAATCCCCTCGGTAGCCAAGTCTCACTCATGATTAATTCAGTGTGTCTTAGATTCTCTTAAATTCTCTTCTCGGGTGCAGATCTTTGGAAAAATGTTATGCAAATTCTCTTTTTGCAACCAAACATCGGCGATAATTCTGATCCTGACACATCGACCTGAGTTCAACATTTGTTCCCTCGTCCCACGTTTTTGGTCCGATATCTAGCAACGACAAACTTGAGCGGAATATAGAACTTCCTTTGCTTAAGCTTATTTCAAATTTCCCGTTTTTCGGTAAAACTTCAGTAAGTAACTTAAAAGTACATCTGCGAGACAATGTCATTGGAAAAATTCAAAAGTATTAACAATTGCAAACAAACTATGAACGTGTTTGCAAGCCGTATGATCCACTACAAATTTCCAGAAACATTTCCATGTAAAACAATTGAAAGGTAATCTTTCAGAAGAACAACCGTCTCCATCAATATACAGTACATATTTGTTTAAATTGATGCAAAAAATATTAAGAATTATTTTTATTTGTACCTTGTCCAAGATGATATTGTTCAACAGCTGATCAATAACACCACAGAGTTTTTCTAAGATAAATATATTTTGCTGTTACTAAAATATGATGTAGAAAAATAACAATCTAGTATTTTATCCATATAGTAGTAAGCTCTCCAAAAGAAGATAAAAAGTTGTCATTACCAGATCTTTCTTGCGTACCATCGATCGACAATCACTGTAGTTTACCAATAAGAGTTCTCGTCCGAAAATGACAAGTTATAAGTAATAGAGTATTCCATATTCATCCTCGTACTATTAATGTTATTAATATATGATTTTTGAAAAATTACAATTTCATACGCACGTATGTAATTCGTCCACAGAACTCATTAGTAGCGCGTTAAAATTGTAGAAGAGATTAAAACTATAATTAGGAAAATAAAACGGAAAAAATAATGAGATAGCTCGGTATTTTTAACTGCACCATCTGTATTCAATTCGTGATTAATGTTCAGCACAAATTACTAAGCTTACGTAACTGATACATGCACCTCTAGAGAAGGATCATGGAACTCTAGGAAGCACTTTCTGTTGACTGTAATGTCATTAGTGGCGGATATGCAGAGATACTTCGGTTTTTGTGGATGGTCCGTCCCAAAAAATATTCCTAAAAAATAAAATATTCACATACACACATTTCCTAATACTTTATCTTTTATTTTATTTTTTAATTACTATATTTCCATTCTCCTACAAACGCATTATCTACTTTCCACATTACCCCTTCTTCTACCCATTTATTCTTCTCCCCTTATTATATCTTTTACCTCCTTGTCCCCTTCTACTTATAACGTTTCTCTTTTTTGTTTTTGAAGGTATGTAAACCTCTATTATTCAATATTTTAAATCATTTAAACTGTAACATAATTTAAAATATATACTACGTAATATATAATATCTCTTCACAAGTAATAACCTGTAACATGTAATTTATTTTTTAATGTCATTTAAGATATAAACCATTCTATTATCTAACGTGATGAGTAATTTTATTCAGTATACAAATCTATCTTAACTGCATTAAAAACATTTGTTGCAGTCGTTTGTAATGTTAACACAATATTTTTATAGTAATATGTAATGTTATATCAATATATTTCTTAAAAACTTCCATTTTCCCTTCAGTGTGGTTTTGAGATACAACATAAATTATTAGTTAACTTTTCCGTATTTTACTATTTTATGAATTAATTGTAATTCTCAGTCTTAAGTCACCATCCTAATTGGGATATTAGCTCGGTTTCCATAAATCGCTTAATATTCAATACCGGGATGATCTTTTGCTAGTTTTTCCAGTACTAAGTATACTACTTACCCTCTCATTGAATCTATCCTTTGTGAAGAATTGTATTTTCTAAAAGGTAAGGCGGAAGAGGAGACCTCGGTCTGAGTATCACCACTAATTAAATCATTTATTAATTTATATTTAAAAAATAGGTGAAATCTTAATCCCGGGAAATTAGAGGCAATTATTTCTTTATGAACCAATGTAAATCCAATTAATTCGTTGTAGACACTTTAAAATAATACCCTTAACACATATTCTTTAGAGAATAAATATAGAAACAACTGGAACGTAGTATGAAATTAATTAAAAAAACTATTGTAATGAATAAATGAGCAAATAATATCCCCCATCATAAGAACTTCAAGTAATTTTCGTTCTTGGTCTTTAGACACTTGTTCCAGCTACAGAGTCCATGAGCCTGTGTCGCACAAGAACATTGTCGAAACATAAGTTCGTTTTCTTAGAATGGGACGAGAAATTACACACACACACACACACACAAACAGTTTTCAAACATTAGTTTCATAAAAGTATCCGTGAGGTCACGCAGGTTCACCGGCGATATTCCGAGGCTACCGACGAAAACGAAGTCAAATATTTCTACAAAAATCTACGAAAACCGAACGCAGCGAGAACCGAAGTCATAAAGAAATTAAATAAATATACTTTATTTGTCAAAAATGCTTTTATTTAAAAGATGATTACAGGAATTGCTTATGGAGAGGCAACTACAAGACTCGTTTTTAATAGGCGTCGTTTTTAAGTGCGTCTCAATTGAAACATAAGGTCATGATTTAGAGCAACTATTCAACCATATTGCTTCAAAACATTGAACAGTCCCAGAAATTCATGAACAAATACGAACATTAATCAAATATACAGTATCATGTTATATTGTTGTAGATATTTTTGTTACCAATGACACCTCGCTCCAAATTTTGAGTACCGCAAATCTGATAACAGCAAATTTGGTATCGCAAGAATCTTTGCGTGTTTTGTGTCTTATTCATTACCTAGTTTGTTTGAATGTTACAGTATACTTTGTTCTTTACTGAAGCATTGTCGGGTTATCGTGCCCAAATTCTCAAGATATTTATATAAGTCTACGCAAATATAATCCGAACAAAGACATCGAGTTAAATGGATCTCAAATGGTGGAACTGAAATTGTTTTCGAAAGTTGAATTTTTTTCCGTATTCGTAGACCTAGTATAAAGGAAGAATTATGATCGGAGTAATGTTCGAGCGCGAACTATCAGGTTGAAGTTTCCGTTATACAGACAAACTGTTATTTTTAATTCTTTCCGTTTGTTGGTATGTTCATCTGTGAGTCTCACAATCTGTACGGTTGTCTGTGCGCAGGAATTCTAATTAAACTAAAGGGTCAATTTAATTTACATTCCGTATTTGCAGTATTATCTGCATCTATCCGATGCTCATGTCTCAGAAATTTGATCACGTTACTGTAAAAGGTTATTATATTTGCCGTAGAATAACCACTAATCTAGTAATCACGTGGACGAAAGACTTAGCTCTCTTGGTACGATATTATGGGCGTAATGGATACTCAGAGAATCAATAATAACGCGTTCATATAAACGGAACTAATGAATATTTTAATGAGGTTGAAAAGGAAGCAACCGGACACTTCCACACTTATCCAGGAGCTCACAATCTGGATCAGCACGACTATCCTTGTTATCTCGCCAAGAATGAACCAGCCAGCCTGCCAGCCTTACCGCTGACCTCACCGTCCACCGTCAGCCCTCGATATATCGACAGTCACCAAACTATCGACCTATGATGTTAGCTGTAGCTTGTTCTAAGACTCTCTCTTCAATCCATTCGCTCCTGTATCGGAGCGAAGGTTTCAGTAAATTTCTTCCATCTGACACGATACGCTGCAATAGGTTGAATTTTGTTCCGCGACTTTCCTTAGCTTTCCGCCTCCTTTTGTACAGTTCTTCGCCATGATCCTCTTGGACATCCCACTCTTTGCAGACCTTGCGGATTCCATTCCAGTACTTGTCTCTCTATGTTGTCCGCTGGTTTTCGAAGAGTAAGGCCAATCCACCTCCATTTACATTTTTTTATTTGTTTCTCTATTGGTTCCTCGACAGCGAGTTCCAACAAGGCATCATTTCGTATTTTAACGGCCAAAATAGGGTTTGACGTTTATGCCTTATAGACTTATCGACCGGTCATGTCTCAGAGCCATATAGGAGCACTGCTTTAACGTTTATCTTGAAGATATTTATTTTGGTCGTTGTTGATATGAACTTTGTTCTCCATATAGGATTGAGCTGCATAAAATCGGCATTTGCTTAAGAGATTCTATTTTTAACATCTTCCAGGGTTCCACCTGAATCCTTAACAATGATTCCCAGGTACACAAAGGTGTTCACTCGTGCAAGCTCTTGATCCTCAATCTTGAATGACTTTTGAGTTTTAGGCTTAATACGAAAATGTTTTGTTTTCGTGGTATTTATTTTTAAACCAGCGAATGCAGCTTCGCATTGCAGGTGCCATATCTTTTGTTGAGCATCGATGTATCTCATGGCAAATAAGGAGATGTGTGTATAATCCAAATTCTCCAATACTTCACAGAGGTACCAGCGAAGGTCTCGTTTCTTCTCACCAGTAAATCTTCTCATGCTGATGGAATACAGAAAACAAACGAAGCGAATTCAAGACAAAAATAAGAGAACGAAAAAGGCAATATTAGAGGGAATATTTAGAAGATTGTTTGGCTAAGAGTTGGTGGGGAGTGCCATATGCTATAGCTAGTGACAAAATTAAAAAGAAGGTAATTTGGGCAGCAATAAATGACGGGAGAGGTTAGCAGACCAAAACTGGGAACACGGATGCTCGACGAACCTCTACTTCAAGAAACGCACAATCAGCGTTGGGATCCACCACCGGAAGACGGAAAGAGGAAATCAGAATGACAAAAGGAGAAATGGCAAACATAGTATCACTTATGGGAAGAAAGAAAGCACCAGGTTTCGACGGGGTGACTCACGAGATGGTGCAAAGAACAATCCATATATATGAGGAGTACCTTTTAGAAATATATAATAGGTGTATAACGCAAGGAAAATTTGCGGCGGAATGGAAAATTGGACTCCTGAGAAAGAGACGCGACGAAGACCAGTTCTTAGAGACCAATGCCTACATTCGGGAAAATTCTTGACAGATAGATGGAAGAGGAAATTTCAAGTTATTTGGAAAACGAGAACAAATTATATACAATACAATATGGGTTGAGAAAAGAGAGAAGCACTGAAGACGCTTTGCACGACCAGATCGACACAATAGATGAACGGATTGTGAAATACCCTTTGATTATATTCATAGACATTAAAGGAGATTTTGACAGCGTAAGATCGATAGACGTACTTCGAGTTTTGGATGATATGAAGGTACCAAGAAAATTAGTCATCCTTCTTGCTTTGTATTTTGAAGAAAGAAATACAATTTTAGAAATAGACGGAGAAAAATTGATAGTGAAAAATACAAAAGAGTTCCAGCTCTTCACCGCTATTGTGGAATGTATTTATAGACAACATGTTAAAGAGATTGAGTGACCAAGTCATCCATATCATTGCGTATGTTGATGATGTCAGTATGAGTGTGTTTGGAAGCTCTAGAAAAAAAATAGAAAGGAAAGGAACGGAAGCGATGACTGTATGTGTGAAAGAGTTGAAGTGAAAAGGTCTTCAATTGTCATCAGGAAAGACAAGTGGATTGTTTTGTGGAAACGCGTCCGAGAAATGGAGGAACCCTGTAATTAAGGTAGAAGGAAAATCTATTAAAATAGTGCAACAACAAATATATCTAGGACTAATAATAGACGACAGACTGAATTTTATGGAACACGTACGATACGTAACTGACAAAATAAAGGGAAATCCACTAAAGCCTTCTTCGCGTAGGATTCAATAAAACAAATTAGCCAATAGATGAACTTGTGCGATTATACAAAGGAAGTATCCATCCAATAATTGGGTAAGCAGCAAGTGTATGGCTGCCAAAAATTACAAATATTAACACAGGAAGAAAACTACACTCGGCGCAACGAACTTGTATACCTCGGTTAAGTGGATTCTACAAGACAGTTGCTACTCAAAGTATAGACATACTGATGGGGTTACCACCTTTAGACATCCACTTACATAAATTGCGACTAAGATACTGGCTCAGACGAACAGGAACAGTGACGATTGACAATTCAAGAATAGACGAAAGGAAAACGGAGCCAAAGGAAAATTAACAAGGACATTACTAACTGCAAGGCAAATATGATGGACAAAAGGAACGAAGGGAAGAGTTCTATATGAGTTTATACAGATTGTGACATATGCAGGAAAAAAGAAGTGGTTGAAACTGAACAGAGAATTAATAGAAATATTGACAGGTCATGGAAACTTTGAAAAGTATTTATATGCGATAGGAAAAGCGAGATGAATGCGTCTGGGTGGATGGAGTGGAAGACAGAGACCATATATTATGGACATGCAAGATTTATGACCACGAACGAAGAGATTTAGTAAGACAAATGATACGAGAAGGAGTCCGGAAGATAGAAAACGGTCCGAACCTAATTAAATTGAAAAATAAATATATAATATATGAAGACTGTGTAGGTAGAATGTGTGCGCTGCTAAACGCAATAAAAGAAAAATAAATACAGGGCCACACAAAAGACAGTTGACTACATCCCATCTGCGTGGTGGGGATGTATACAGCGCCATGACCAAGGAGATGTAGTCACATTGCTGACTAAGAATTAAGTTTCATTTTAATTTTAAAAATGTTATTTTATATCTAATATAATCTGTATAATGACACTGTTTAAAATACACATCAATTTTTAAAAAACACTCTTCTCATAATGTTCTCCACTATCACCAAGAATGGTGATAGATTACAACCCTGTCTCACGCCATTTGATACTGGTATTGGGTTAGATAATTTCCCATTGTGTATTATTTGCCAACTATAATCCTTATACCTATCTTTGATGTTATTTATTATCTTTTGAGGTACACCATACTTTCCTAGCACTTGCCAAATGGCTTGATGTCGCAAGGAATCATATGCTTGTACAAAGTCTATGAACGTTAAATATAGAGTACTATTCCACTCTACAGTCTGTTCTATAATAAGGCGAAGCGTGTTAATTTGGTCTATACAGCTACGATTATGTCTAAAGCCAGCCTGTTCTTTCCTTATTATTATTTCTAACGCCAGTCCCATTCTGTTGAGAATTACACGCGAGATGATCTTACCCGGTATCGATAACAGAGAAATACCCCTCCAATTATTGTATCTTGTACGATCACCTTTTTCGGTATTTTGAACATTAATCCGGTCTTCCACTCCTTGGGGAACTTTCTTTCTCCCCACACCTTCTGAAACAGTTCTAGCAGTAACTTTGCTGTTGTATTTACATTCACAGTGAGAATTTCAGGGCAAATACCATCTTTACCTGATGCTTTACCATTTTTTTGTTTGTTTGAGGGTTGTTATAATTTCAGGAAGGGTTGGCGCTGCCTCACTTCTTTCAAACTGCTGATACATCCCTTCCTCATTTTCATTTCCAGTTAACTGTTCAAAATCATCTTGCGTTTCTCGATTCAGTGTTTCTCGATAGAATTCTTCCCATTTTTGCATCTGCTCACCTTCACTTGTTAAAAGATTTTCTTCATTACTGCAGACATGGTTAGTTTTCCGAATCCTCTTAACTGATAATATCCGTATGATATGGTATAATTCCTTTATCCCCCCTGCAGCTTCTTCTGCTTTGCGTGCCATTACATTAATCCATTTTCTTCCATCTCTGCCAGAACTGCGTTTAACTTCCTTGTGTTTTTTATTATATTCCTGCATTAACTCCCTATGCCTCCCACGTGTTTTAAGGTGTTAATTTGTTGCTTAATATTTTTCATCTGTTCAATTTTTCCCATGTGTCATTTGTCATTCAGTCTTTTTGCTCTTTCCTCCTGAATCCAATTACCCTTTCACTTGCATCCAGGAGGCCATTCTTCACACTCTCCGATATGCGTTCCACATCATCACTCTCTCTCGACAGGTTATAAAAAGAATCATGCTTATTATGGAGCAATATTTTAATTTGTTCTTTAACCTCTTTTTTCTGGATTTTCCGGGTACCATAATATTTTCTTTGGGCACTTTCAAAATAATTTTTGTAGGCTATGATTTTTACTCTTATGCATGCTATCATGAGATGATCACTACCAATATCTGTCGCCCGCTTATTTCGGACGTCCAAAAGTGATCTTCGCCATTACCTACTGATTGAAAAGTAGTCAATTTGGTTCTCTGTTTGTTCGTCAAGAGAAATCGAAGATTTTTGAAACACTTTTTGTGAAGAAATAGCGTACCTCCCATAACAAATTCACGGTCACTACAGCATTCCACAAACATTTCCCCATTTTCATTTATTTCTCCAATTCCATGAGATCCCATCACATGCAGCATATTCCGTATTATCACTACCCACCTAAGCATTCAGATCGCTCATAACAATAATTTTATCTTTCCGACTCACTTTCGTTAGGGTCTGTTTTAATTCAGAATAGAAGTGAAGTTTGGCATTTCGTTCTGCGTTTTCTGTGAGGGTATAGCATTGTACTATTGTAACATTTCTTATTTCGGTTTTAAATCGTGCCGTAATTATTCTATCGGATACTGGCTGCCATTCTATTAAACTCTTCTTTGCAGTTTTATTTAAAAGTATACCCACGCCACTTACATGTTCTATATCTTTTGGAACTTCTGGAGTATAAAATGGTATAACAACGATCTAAGACACTAAGACACTACACAGATATCTCTAACACTTCCCAGTGGTTCTCCCCATGAAAACCACTCCCAGAAGTGGAATGACGTGCGTTGCCACAGAAAAAATTATAATCACAATGAATTCACTAAATATATATATAACAAAGAACATTTTTTAAATTAATTCTTAAAGTTCTACGAAAAGTAGAAGAGCTGTTGACATCTATCATTATATACCAACTTATACAATTAAACGTCCCTCGTTAAACAAATTAATATATTGAGCTACACTACGAATTTAAACTTACTGGGGAAACCGGAAAAAGTATCGAGTATTTATTTATAAATATAATAATTTTATATATTCTGTTTTTACTGATATTGCATATTAGAATTACTTTCATGATATGTAACAAGGATGCTAACGTATTTATGTAAACTCCTAATGAATGTCAAACCCTAACTGAAACAATAAAAGTTGTCAATTGATGGTCGTAAAATTTTATGTACAAGTGGTTTGTTAACAATATATAAGAAAATAACATCGGTATTCGAGTTGCTTGAAAAGCGTCCAGTGCACGTGACTAGAGAATAAACTTAGAGGAAATAGACGGAACGTGCTCTTGCGTTGTTTCCAAAGAAACCGAGAAAAGACTGAACAGTGAACGAATGAAGATGTCAAAGCCACAGACAAGTAATTAAAGTCGTGTGTTACTTGAACTTCCGCAGGGATCGACACAAGTTAGCACTATAGCAGTTTCGAAAGTGTTGAAAGACAGATGTCGAATCTTTTGAAGATTAGTTAGATTGCCATTCCAGCATTGCTGAAAATGTTCTTTTCTTTCATTTCATGGAATAATAAATATACAGACCACATAAAATGTGTTAAAACATACTAACAATTCCACAGAAAATATTTACAGAAATGTTATACTAAGCTTACGTATATTGTATTTAACAAAGAATCGTAATATGCAAAAGTGATTTTTCTACATGTATTTTTCAAATTACATTCACGTAAAAACATCCAAATAATTTATAGTATTTTTATGTGCAGAAATATTGACACGTTGTATTTTTAAACAGAACTAATCATTTACTTCACTACTTCAAAGCACATATAAATACGAATGCGAAGATTTAATGACTTTGATAAAATAACAATAGAAATAAGCATATGCGTAATTAAACATTTCGTAATATATTGGTATTTATACATATATTTTTCACATGCTTTTAAAATGCTTATACACTTATAGAATATTTATGGACATCTATAATTTTCGTGAATATACAAAATGTATTAATCTTTCAGAACTCTTTTTATGTATGAAGAATATTGACCTCTCGAAAGCCACATTTTATCACAATTGAGAGTAATGAAAGGAAACACAGCATATTAAGAATGTGTAAAGCTAAATTTCAGAATTCATGAGGTATACTCTTGTGTATTGCTAAATATTCCAATTATTGACAACATTTTAAAATCAAAATTGTTCATAATCTTATTACTTTTTACAGTAAACACTCTTCACTAATTGACCCTGCTGTCGTATTGTTGTTGTATATTGTTGAATTTTTGTTTGAAAAGGTTTCGTTTTACCTATATATAATTGAAATGGGTTTTATTTCTCCTATAATTCCAATGAATGTATTTTTTTCTATTTGAGGGAAGTTTTGTCGCTAATATTTTCTTGTGTTTCTTATACAAATAATCGGGAAATAGTGATAACAGAAATACACCCTCTATCGTAGTTTCAGTTAAGGTAAAACCAATATAATACAAATAAAATAAATTTAAATACTAAAATACTTATGAAATTACGAACTGGACTAGTGATGTAGTGATACGATCTGGATTGTTTACAATATCAAATGTTACCCTGAAAGAGTTTCCATCTATGATTCTTTAATTTTTGTGCGTTACGCATCCTCTCCAACACCCTCAAACAACAGCGTTCTTCCGGAAAATTAATCCCAACAAAACTTAAAAACCTTTGTTTTTCCCAGGCAACGCTTAGACATTACACCCTGGAATGTAAAGCAATTCTTTTTTTGTTTCTCTTGGAGACACTTCGCACTACATTCTTCATTTATTTCCTCTCTCGCTAACGACTTGAAATTGCATTAACTCTCTCATATATGGCCAGAACACATTTTACTAAAAACATACTGCTGGTTTTGCTTTATACATGTGTATTACTTTAAAAAGTGCTCCAAATTTTTTGAATGAAATATTTGCATACTGTCAACTGCAGTTAAACTACTCTTAAGAGAGTTTTTTTTTGTTCTTTATACCTCAGGGTATAAAGTGAATACATTTAATGTTTTTGACTTGCTTCGGCACGAAAACTACATAAACTTCGTGAGTAATATTTGCACCTCAAAATGGAACATTAAGTACGAACAGGAATAACTCTTGAAATAATTACCGCAAAGTTTCTCGCTCAAGCCTCTTAAAATATTAATGAAACACGGTGACGCAGAAACAAGGCACATTACCCTTTCAGTACCAACTATTGTAGAATGTATTGCAAGAGAGAGAACCTAGAAGAACGACACGTGTTAGGTGGAATCTCTCAAGACGCCCTAGCAACAGAATCACTTCCCGGGCTACGACCTCACAATAATCACTAAGCAGCCCGTTTAATTGCAACAAGGACACACGGTCTTACGGCTTCTTTTATTTCCTCTCGCTTGGAACGATACAGAAGCGCCCTCCTTGCTACGAAACGTCTTGGGCGAAGGGCCGTCTTAAGAGAAGGGATTCGCAATGAGAGTAGGAAACGTCCTAGTAAACAGGTTACTCGACATGTAGGTGTGAAATGGAAAATACGTGGAAGGATTTTAGGATTATTAGATTCCATTTATTTTATATTCAAATTTTGAATGTCTAGTGACAAACACATCAAATTAAATCAAAGAATGGGGACTCTTGCAAATAACATTTTAATCAAATCAGCATTATACATTAAAGACTAAAAATAATATCTTTAAAAATTGTTAAGAAAATAAAAAAATACTTTTGTACACACATGTATTTTTGACATGTGAATCAATATTACAAATCAACGAACTACAATTCAAGAATAATCTTGAGAATCTGATCTCTGGTAGGAATAACACAATTTTTACATCGCTTTGGATGATTTTACCTGTTCAGGATATTCTAGTGTGTAAGTGTGAAATGGAAAGTACGTGGAAGGATATTCGAACTTTTAGATTCCATTTATTCTATATCCACATTTGGATTGCTCTGTGACAAACAAAACATAAAATAAAGAATGAGGATGTTTACAAATAATATTTTAATCAAATAGCATCAAATGAGAATTAAGGACTGCAAAAAAAGTAATTGCTCCATAACGTTATTTAAGAACATTAAATAAACTTTTAACTAATCAATTTAATAAATAAAAACTTATTTTAATGTACTAAGACATTAAAGATTGGAAAAAATAAAAGCTCAAAAAAGATATTTAAGAACATAAAAAATACATTTACACTCATATGTTTTTGAAATGTGAATTAATATTAAAAATTAACTAGTTATAATCCTAAAACAATTATAGTCCTTGAGAATCTGATCCCTGAAAGGTATAACACAAATTTTCCATTGTTTTGGTTATTATTACCTCTTCAGGGTTTATAAGAAGCAACTAAAAGGTGAGTTATTTGAAAATTTATACAAAAAACATTGTTATTTATTTAACAAAACTAGAGTTGGTGAGGATTTTATCCGAAATAAGCACTTTGGTGCCACTACACAAGACCAATCCCGGAAGTCTGATCCGTATGTTATAAATGTACTACGATATGTAATAGTTCACAACAAAATGTCTCTACTAATAATTAATTGTGGATATCTCTAGTAAAGGAAATATTTATGAGAAGATCAGATACAATAAATATATATTATATATTTGCAAGGATGGTATGACTGTTACTTGTGCACTTCTTTCTCAAAGATTCTCTAACTAAATCTCGTATGAACTTTATAATGACATAACTATGTATCCGTAGAGTTGTGAAAATTGTCTGCCATTGCCAACGACATATGGAGGAACAGTTTTGGAAATTAACAATATTATAGCTAGTAAATGAGGGTTTTCTATCTTGATCATAAGATGTAAATTGAAGACGTTAATGCTTTTTTTTTATTTCCGCAACACACAAAGCATTTTACAGGATAATAAAACAAATTCTATTTCAAAACCACAGTATGTTGCGGTATTATATCGCTCGTATACGAAGTCTACAAAAATTTCTCATGGTTGTGATTAGAAAGTGTGTTTTGTGAGGAAATCACAAACATATCAGGAATGTATCCAGATGTGCCAAAACAATTTTAACTATCGAAAAAATTTATTAAAGGATATATTTGCTTAACATTTAGAATGGTGTACAAACTGATAAAACCGACTGCTATAATACTTCTTGTCCATTAAACCAAACTAGTAAAGATTTGTTCAAATTCTCTTAAAGTTAATAATTTATTCTTTTTGTAATTTTGAAATGAGGAAAAAAGTCACACATTATACTTGTGTTTAAAACATGCAATAGTGAAAATTTCACTACAGTGTCAGATTGGTCTAAAATTGAAGTTAAAACTGGTCACTATTCTCAATATTTAATTGTACACATAAAAGTATGATAAAAATATAACAACATCCACGAAAACAAATTCACCAAGCGTGAAAGTGCAACATTATAACGAACAAAAGGTTTTAAAAAATCACATAAATAAGGAACGCTTAAAAACCATCAACTATGTTAAGAAAAATAAGAACAACCGTCACAAAAGTACTTCCGAATGGTTCGTAAAAGCGACAAGACAGACAAACTATGGAACGGCCGCGACTGACCCACACATTATCTTACTTCATCGGAAGGAAAAATGTTCAAAGGTTAGGAACACCAACATCTCTTGCGTATTGGGAAGAAACGGACAACCACTTTCACCATGCAGGATAGGGTTGGTTCATTTGCTGAGATATTTTCAACTTCTCACTATTGATATTATTGTTGTAAATTATAGTTTACAGTATTGGCAAACCTTTTTCGAAAGTAAACAAACATATATAAACCTTCAGACTTCCATTGTAACTCTTTTTCATCTCTTCTATGTAATATCAAGAAAATTATAAAGATTTTTCTAGTACAAAAAGTGAATTACGATACGGCTATCATTCATAACGTGAATAAACCGAAAAAACAAAACAATAAAATAATCGATTTCAAGATATTGATCATACAGAAGTTCAAAGAAGTAAATGGATTAAGGATACTGTCGATATTAAAATAAATTTAATTCTTTAACCTTTCGCTAACTAAGATATTATTAATTAATATATTGAATATTTGTCGTGTTTAGTATGTTTATAACTAATTAAACAGAGATGAAACGAAATCTTTTACAGATTTTCTTCCCCGCGTGAACAGAATGGTAAGAGAACAATAAAAGTGAGAGTGGAAACCACTCGCGACAAACAGGAAACAAGGTGGAGTGGATTCGGAATTAAGGAGTGGGCCAAACCGAGTAGCTGGTTGGGATGACTCCAACGGTGCACGCGGCGGCGGTGGCCGTATAACCTTGTTTAATGTTGCTACGTGTCTCTCATGGCGATTGCCTGGGAAGTACCGATGACGTCATCGGAAAGGAGCAGATGGTGTCACGTGATAGTGGCCTGGGAAGTTCGAAGACGAAAGGTTTTATACTAAAAGTATTCTAGGAATTTATTGGTAAAAGTCTGTTCTACAATCAAAGAGACTAACTTTTCAATTTTTTTAGCCTTTTGTTCTAAAGTTTATAAACAAAACATTATTGTAGAATTATAATTCAAAAGTTAACTCGAATCATAACAGTTCGAAATAGCTGGTTAAAAAATTAGTGTTTCTACATTGTCTGCATTGATTAACTGTTTATTTTAAGTGGTGAAAGAAGATGGATATGGTTGACCAACGTTCACCAAAGAAAGTAAAGAAAAGAAGGCGGAAAGGTCTAATATTTAAAGTTTCTTCTGTTCCCACAATGCTTTATTCAAACAAACTCTTTGTTCTAAATATTGTCTCTTGTGGGATTCTGCTGGTGTGTAACGGGCTACATATTTTGCACATGAGGGATACGAATACACTAAACCCAAGACTTTTGAACAAACTAATAGTAAACGAAGATAAATATAAGAAGTTTATCAAGTGGATTTCGTGTATTAAAAAGGATTAGAGAATACATTACACAGAAGATACGAACTAATTGCGCTTTGTAATAGACTCCTATTACAGGGAATTAAGGTATGTAATGTCAACTGATATAAACATAATAGAAATAAAAAATAAAAAATGAGGTCAATAATATGTTTTTGCGATTGTACATTTTTCCATAAGTTGATAGAGAATTGGAGATGCAGTTGAAATGGAGCCAGGTTGTATCCAGAAGAAGTCCCCCGAGTGGAACTTTGGGGTAGTTGGGAGGTGAGGGGTGGTGTATAGAATTCATTGGAAGTTGCTTCTCAAGGGCGACGCTGGTGCTCGCCCAGCGAATGGCGGTCCCGTAATAGAATTTTATAGGATGCGCTCGCTATTGGACTGGCTTGTGTCCGTTGGACGCGGTAGACACCGTCTCGAATGATGGCCTTCGAGGGAAACGGCAAAAAATATACGAACATACAAAC
Source organism: Laupala kohalensis (assembly GCA_002313205.1). Taxonomy (NCBI): domain Eukaryota; kingdom Metazoa; phylum Arthropoda; class Insecta; order Orthoptera; family Trigonidiidae; genus Laupala; species Laupala kohalensis. Next base: position 78,312 of record NNCF01126044.1, read on the forward strand.
ATGTTCATTGGCATCTCTTAAAAAATTGTCGTTAAATTTTGAGATGGTATAACATTGTCGTTAAATTTTAAAGTATTAGACAATATTTATTATTAGATGATTAGAAATTATGAAATTAGATTCTACTACACGGTTTGATTCAATTCGCATCTGATTCAGAGCTTGTGTTAATCGTTTTTCTAGGAGAACAATCCGGAGTTGCTCGGGATTTGAAAAATCATTACTTGACATTCTGGTATTAAAGTTTTCCGTCAACAGGTCCGAATTTTGGATTTCTGTATTGTATGCTTATTGTACGTAATTACGAATTATATTAAAATCAAGCAGAAGGGATATACACAATTTAGACAGAAAGCTTATTAAACAAAGTAAAGACCTCGGAATTTTATTGTTATCGTATAAAGTTTAGGATACAAAACTCTGAGGGACACATTAGTAAGCTTCGTACTCAACAGTCATGCGAGTTAAGATTTATATGTACTGATTTCTTCTCTTGTAATTGGTCAATATTAACCATTTTAGTCGCTGTAATTCATAAAGAAGAGTACTTTTAAATTTCAAATAATTTCATTACTAGTTAATTCCAATTTCCATATAACAAACATTCCAAATAATTAACTTTAATGATTAGTGCAAATTAATTTAAGTAAAATTATTACATCAAAATGAACCCCAATCTTTATCTAACTTTCAATGTTTTTATCACCAAGACTTCGAGACAACAGTCAGCTTGTCGCAATCTTCTTTTCTGTAGAAAATGAATGTAGATGTAAAACATAAACGGAATAACTTACCACTCGAAAAGAGGAGCAGTATATCTCCAAACAAAATTTAATCACAAAATTAAAAGCTCCCTTTTTAAAAGGTAAACCTTCGTTAAATTTCTCTTCGACATTTTACCTAACAATCCCTTAACCTCCAATAGTTATAAAGTGACAACAAAGAATTCAGCCACGCCCCTCTGACCTTCTCAACCGGCACAAAGCGCTGTGAAAAATCATTCATCCATCTATGTTCTTTACTAGCCGTGTCACCCAATTTGCACTTAAAATTCGACTATCCTGTGAATGCACGTCCAGAAATTCCATTTACTTTCTAGGTTTGCGGTATCTGTAAACCAATTTTTATGTACAAAAAACAACTAATCTCAACAACAGGATGAACAATCACAGATTCTTGTGATAAATCCATTTCTTCTCTTCCTGTCCTCTCCCACGTTATATTGCATATTAAAAAAATAATGAATGTTTTAAGTTATGATTTTGGAAACTCTCCTCTTACATTCCCAATCCAGAGACGTGAATTAACGCAAATTAGGTTTCATCTCGTCCCTAGGAACTACTACACATCCTGATTTATTGACAGCAGTAAATTATTCTCAATTTTTCAAAATTCAAATATCCCTCTTACTTTTTTCTTTCATATATGTGACCAATGAAGGCTAGATGCCGAAACAATATATACACTTATGTGTGTGTGTGTGCGCGCGTTCAATATCCCATCATCGTGCCTAAAAAGAATAGTATTCTCGGTGGATATTCGCAAAGCTTTAATTAAATCTTGTACAACATTTTCATTCAAATATGATGACATTAATATTCCAGGAGACTAAAACTTATGACTGAAGAGAATTATGCAAATGTTCTTGAATATTTACTCTTATAGTTATTCAATTACTATGACTCCACACGACAGTGAGTCTCCATCATTACTGTTATATAATAGTGTTCTACGATGAAATCAGTAAATGGATTGATTATTAATTCCTCAAACATCTATTGCAGAAATATATATTTAATTAAGCTACTTATTCCGCCGAATGAATATGAATTTTATTATGAAATTCATTCGAAAAGAATTACCCTATGAAACCACTGTGTTCCATTTATAAGCCATGACGCTAATGCCACCGAGGCCTATTTAAAAACATTTCATATTCATGAGGACGCTTAAACAGAATGAATCCCGTAGTTACATTGTATTCTGCCCTCCCAGCTGTTTGCGTCCCTCACAGTAATCCCGGGGTATTAAAGGTTGAAAAGCATCCTTGGCATTTTTGGAGCGAGTGTAGGAATATGCTGAGTTCTCCACACAATAAGCTGACAGATGTGCGACAGTGTAGTTGGGTAGTGGAACCTCGGTTACAAATCGGACTCTGTCTCCGCAACTTGAGTCGTCCGTTGCAAGATGGGCTCGTTTCCTCTTTTTTGTTCTTTTTTTTTTTCGTGTGTAACTACCTGCTCATCCCTTTTTCTTTTTTTTTAATTCTCTAAGTACGGTATATATTTCGCTCCTCATTGTACGTCCACTTTTGAGAAAGTGTGAAATGTTTTTTGAACATGAGAAAATTTAGGGTGAAAGTTGACTGATTTTTTTACAAAAGTACTACATAAGTTTTTTTTAAAGGGGTGAAACGTATTAAAGGACAGAATGAAACAAAGGTATATTTAGTGATTCGTGGTATATTCTTTTTGCCTTAACTCACCAGAGTTAAACTAAAATAGTTCCTTGTAACAATCACGGGAGTTGTAGAAAAGTATATTACACATAATGATCAAATGATTACCTATATTATATTCATATTAAGGGTCCTATTCAATATGACCGAAATAAGATGTAATTGTATCTTATGTGTAATTTTTTATTGAGGATCATCGCTAGTAATAGCGTTTATATTGGACATACGGCACACTTAAAATTAGCATTAAATATTTTTCGGGATGAGAAATAGATTGAACTGAGTATTATTACCGTAAAAATACAGAGAAGAAGTAAATAGAACAAAACTATAATAGGTACATATGCAATCCGTTTTACTACCTAACAATTCATTATTTTCATGATGTGATATTTAAAAAATAGCAATAATGATAACAATCATGAACCGATCATATTGATTTAAAGGACAAAAATATAACATTTAATGAATTATAATTTTATTTAGAAAAAGTACTTTAAAAATTACTCATGATTAGTTCATAAAAAAAGAAAATATAATATTCATGTTCATAACATACATTTTTTCATTAACCGTAAAATTCATTCAGTCGTCCCGAACATAACAATACAATGACTGAAAGCTCATAGTCTTCTCATGTTCTTTTCGTAAATTTTCAATTGAAGAAGTTTCATTGAATCAACATCACACATGTTCAAAATAATTTTTACGACGTCAATAAAAACGTTACAACATTATATCAATTTCTTTTAACGGTTTCCATTTTTAGTGGCCGTAAATCTGTTGGCCATATTCTATAAAACCATAGGAGTTTAACAATATACTGACGATCTAACCCACACTCCCAAGCAATTCACGTAGCCATCGCAAAAAATACTAAGCTTCCTTAATACCCACTGTTACACTTTTATGTTGTTCACTTAACCTTGGCGCACAAATCCAATCTACTTCGAAAATCCGCGAACTAAATTTTTAAATCCAAAGTAATAAATTCACTTCAAAAATATATTCTTAGAAAATTATCAATCATACTCCCAGTTCATGACAACGCAATGAAGAAAGAATATGTATATGGTGGATAGGGCATATAAGTGTTCGAAAAAAAAGGGAGAGACAATCACGTCGTATCGCGTCATAAATCTCCCTCAAATAGAGGAAGCAGGACGCCGCGTTTACGAAAGAGTCTCTTAGCAGTGGAAGGCTATTGCGAGGAAATAATAAAAAAAGGTCTTTGAAGGAGAAGCAATCGCCGACAAGGACTGTTCGAGACACCAGAAGTAAAGGAGAGCAAATAATGCCACTCTTCAATCAATATGGTTTTTATTTTAAGAATCAATTCACACCTCCTTACAAAATCAATGAAAGGAAACATTTTTGCGTCTCAAACATGTAAATACTACTTCATAAAAACAATCGTACTTGGTAAAAAGTAAATGATATTAATATATTTGTAAGGTAAGTCCATATCTACTTAGGCAACTGATGCAGCAAAGAGTTTCTACATTTCATGATTTATTTTAATATAATTTTCTATCGTATGATATTTTGTCTTTATATAAAAGCACTTAATTGAATATTTTATTTCAAAACAAAATTATTTCCTACAGGAATACCATTTACTTCGGAACATTTCTATCATGAAATTAATATCCATGAAAGATAGACCAAAACAATAATATTCCTTATAGACTTTTTGGGTGTAAATATTTTCATTATACCCGACAATTTGTTGTGATTCATAATATTAATTAAATGTATTAAAATATACGGAGATAACCTTAATCTCATAACCGAAAATACATTTAGATAAAATCAGTCTGTTTTTCACACTAAAAATTATATAAAATATACAAAATCTGTGAGTATTAAATATTTGGTAAGGATAAATATGTCTTAAAGGAATAATAATTGTTCTAAACTTAAGGGGTTTGAGTAAGACTTAAGTTATACATTCCGATGTATCCCAAACCATCGTTACAGTAAATCAACCACATTCTCATTGCATCCCCAGAATTTTATGTTGGCTGAAACCCTTGAAATTTAATCGCTAGCTCAGAAGCAAATATTCAGATTTTTTTGTTTGTCCAATCATGGTAGTAAGAACAGTATTACATTCTGTGTTTCTATTCCTCAATTTGCGTTATATTTCAAATTAACATATCACTTCGGATATTGTATCGAATTTTTATCATCACTGCGTTAACTGAATTTCATAAATTACTTTGTCAGTAATATTTTTTAAGTTATTACAAATATTTCCAATATTACATGAGACAACAATGAGAGTATTGTTTTCTACAAATGTATTGAAGATACCTCTTAATCACTTTAAAGAAATGCATATATTTCTTCCGTGGAGAAGATATGTGATAAATTTTCGGTTTGGTGAATATTGTACTTTTATTTACTGGACTCAAATTTTCCCTTAAATCCAGATAACGCGATAAAGTACTATTTTTTGTGATGAAATGACGTCAGGATGCGCAGTAGGTAAGTGATGTGGTGCACATGAGCTATTCGTTCCCTTTTATCTCGTCCCTGGTCCTTTATTGCCTCTCCTACATAAGGACTGATTACGCCATTTCTTCACAGAAAAATCCGGATGTAGCTTAGATAATTAGAGCACTTGCTTGGGTAAGAGAATGAACGGTGTAATGAATATTTTGAATTCAAATATGAATGTTCTCTTATTAACTATTCATCATAAACCTCGAATTGTTTCCTCAACATTTCCGTATTCGTCCCACTGTGCAGCATTAGATCAGGTTCATCCCCTACCATGTTCCAAGCCCCGAAGTCGGCTGCAGTGCGGAACCTCTCAGCTTATGGAAGGTCATAAAGCAATAGCTGGTCGTAAAAGAGGCTTTATCTATCGCAGAGGCGGAGGGAGGACAACGTCACCCGCTCAAAGAAGGCCAAGACAACTGACGACGATCCTTCGACTGCTACTACTCGGTCCGGAGCAGGAAGGAACTGCGTCAAGGAACATAAAAGGATGCGACGGAAGTGGAGATGCGGAAGGGGAGGTTCTAGTTGAGAATCTAGCCATCACACTTCCTTCCCACCTTCTACGGATGTAATTGCGTCAATGAAAGACACGTCACGCATCAAATAGGTTCTCAGACAGGGTACTCAGTATATTCGAATTAGGCCACATTCAAGTGACCTCACTCTTCCGAAAGAACTGAGACTTATAAAATCAGTCAACGTATTATGATATATTTGTCCTTCCCCCGAAATAACTAGTTCATATTCACAGGAATTGAACACAATTGGTACACAACTTGGATCAAACTTAGGTATAATATTCATGATAGAAATTCTTAAATTCTCGTAGAATTTGATTGAAACATGAAATTCTCATTATTTACGTGTTTCTCAAGTATTAAATTTGCCCCACGAAAGTCATCCCTAGTTACAAAAAAAAAAAAAAAATGCAGTGAATTGCTACAGAAACTGGAATAAAGCGTGTTTTCGATGATACTACACGTGACAAATGTGGTGATTAAAATGTAAGACGCTGTAATTTAAATATAAATAATTAGATAGCACTTTAAATGAGACGCAAATTGAGGAATAACATTCCAACTTTTATATGTATTTTTTAAGAAAATAATGCACTATTAATTAGTTAAATGCTTTGTGATTTATTGCTATTGGTAGTATATATATATAATCAAAACCAATCAAGATATAGAATTGCTGCTGTATAAGATGAGACGTGACATATACTATACTCATTTAATCAACTAATGTGTGTTGTATCTTTTTTTCTCTGCAGAGATTTTATGCAAATATTGATTTTTATAATAGCGCAATGTATTTTACAGAACGACTTGCAAATCTGAGGAAAATCAAATACGAAGAGGTAACACCTATTGAATTTGAACAGATGGCAATAAGACAAGAGTATAGGTAGTATTTAAATATTTCCGAATATTAAACAGAAAAGAATGATGTTTCTCGATGAAGAGGTCAGATCTTCCGACAGTTCAAATGAGGTGTTCTTTCGTATCTTAGTGATACCACATTTCGAAATTTTTGTTCGTTTGAGTGATACATGAGAAATCATTACGTGTAATATTAAATGGTGCGGGTCAAGGAATAATCTGTACTTTGGTGTATCAGGAAAATATTGGCAGGGCCGGGCTGATGAAAAATTCGATAGTGGCGATATCCAGAGAAAATCAGAACCTTAATCATGTCTCCCCGGCTGCAAGTCGGAGATTTTGTCCTAACAAAACTACCCAGAACTGCAGTTTTAAGGAAGTAGAGTATTAAAATCATAGACATCACTTTTATTTCAATGTTCCGAAGTAAACGAAGTTGCAGTGAAGTACGCACAGTTTTCACCCGACTGTATTTCAGCTCCTAGCAAAAAAAATTTTGGTAAACCGCCGATTTCAACAAAATTCGGATTAAGGATAGGATACTCGACAAAATGCCAGTATAGTCAGTTCCTTTGACCGCATAAATTGCAATCATAGTCGCTCAAGAAGGAATTTCGCTGGCTAACGGATCACTCTTTCACAACAACTGGAAGATAACAACATATTGTGAAAAATATAACCTACAGTGATCAATATTTTTGAAGTAGCTGGGAAGAATAGTGTCTTTTAGAATTTGTCAAGTTTCTTTTGCGTGATTCATTACTAAAGAAGTAGAATAAAAAAATATATTCTTAAAATTACAGATGTATAAAAAAATAAATTTTCGAGCCAATAGTTTTTTTCAGTGAACATGCCTAATCACAGTATGGAATTGTTGATTTTGTTTAAAAATATATTACATTCATGCAAGAAATCAGGTCCTAATCTTGAGCATTATTATTCAAAGTAGGTCATATATGAATGCCAACTCCATCAAAAGACTGTGCCACGATATAAGTCAATGAATTGTGAGTCGCTTTCGCCGTCGATCATTACCAAGAACCGGCCATTATTCCAAGAAACTTACGAAATAAAGTAAGTAATTTTTATTAATGTGTTTGTGTGCTTACGTACCCTGTTTAAAACTACTAAAACTCAAACCCAAAAAGTATTAAAATTTCACTGACCTATTTTTATGGAATCATATGAATTTACATGATTGACCCGTCGAATAGTCATACATAACACTCACCACAGTTAAAACATTTTAACGTATATTTCAGAATATTTCACTTTATACATTTAAATATACTTGGCCAAATCTTTTTACTTTCATGTCTTCAACGTATCCAAAAATGAATTAATCCTGATTGAAACTAATGAACCCTGATGATTGAAACTAACAAAAGCTTTTATTTTCAGATAATTGAACAATTAACTGTAAATGAATAATAACATCAATATGGTGATAATTAATAAATAATCCATACTAATATATAAATGTGCAACACAAAAGCGTGTCTGTCTGTTACGTAATCATGATTAAACCACTGAACCGATAGTGATGAAATTTGGTAAGGATATAGATAAGATGCCCAGGATGGACGTAGGTTAATGTTTATTTTAAAAATACGTGAAAAGAAAGGTAGAAATGATTTTGACCATAAATGTCAATGAAATCGGGAAAAAGAGAGGTACAGTCGCTTACGCCACCTATACGGTTATAAACAGGTGATAACTTAGCATGGTAATATTGTTCGCCTCAAAGAATTCAACATAAAAGTTCGCGACAGCATATGTCTATCTACAAGGGTTCACCCACGTGATTGAAACAACGTTATTTAAAATTGGAGAGTTAAAATACGTAAATTTAAGATAATAATTTAGGAAGGAAAAATCAATCATTAAATTTAATATTATTTTGTTTGGTGCATTTAACAAAGACTAAAACCATCTTTAAATCGTAAAATTTAGACACATGGTATGGATTTTAAATGCGTTTTCATGAAATGGTGCAGCCACAATGGCGGCGTTGTCTTGCCTCAAAAGCGAAAATTCGATGGGTAATCCGCTAGCTATTTTTATATAAAAAGACGTATTTTTATGTAAAAGTTACCTTTCGATATATAAACAGATTATTTACGAACGAAAGAAAATTTGAACTGATATAAATAAATAACTGAACATGTGGTTTTTTATACTTTTGTTTAAAACGGTTATATTTGTTGATTCAACACATTTTTAAGAATTTATCAGTAATTATGTCCTTTAAAGTTTTGGGGGCAGAGCTACAAAGAGAAACATTACTTCACTTCAAAATTAAGATTTTGTTTAAAAAGTGAGATTTCTAAGAACATAAAAATTAATAGAGTGAATTATGTCATATATGATACATTAACCTTTTAATTAATCTTTAAATAAAAGTATTCAATGTGATTAAACAGTTAATCACTTAAAAGAATTGATTATTCTGAGAAAAAAAATATTTCGACGAGAAACTTATAAAGATTATCTAATATTAGACAAAAACACATTTTTTTAACTTGATAGATCTCTAAATATCATTCAATATTACTCAAAATTTGAGGGTTTTTAGATGCGTTCTCTATTTTTCCAGAAGAACAGGTATGAACTTTTTGACATCTGACAGTCTAATGCACAACCAATCTGAGAATAGATGTAGAAATCTGGGTAAAAATTATACATATTTGAAGGGTTGATAGTCTCGATAATCCTAAAATACAATTTTAACAAATTAATTTAACGTTTTTACTTTGACGTTTATTTCCTAGTAAAAATTTTGTACTTTTTATTATATGAAAAAAAATTAAGGAAAACTTTTTGAGTTATTTTTTATGACGATTAGAGAGGATAATTTTAAAACTATGAATAATAATTTAGTACGAAAAGTTGCTAACTAAATCATCTACAAATAAATTATGCGTACTTCATTTGCTTAAAACCATTCATATCATATTCGTAAAAATAATAGTAAAATAAATAGCTTCTATCTCACATGGTCCACAGAGAAAAATATTTCTACACACGTATACAAAACGGGAAGAGGTGAGTTGTAGAAATGTAGAAAAGTTTAAGAGGGAAAATGCTTGCTGTGATTAGAAGGAAGAGCTCGTGGAGTGAAATATTGCTTGCTTCCTTCCTTCCTTCCGCTGTGTTGAAGACGGTGTTACCAGAGGCATTTTCCAATTTAAAAGGCGGCGGCACCTCGGCATCAGGGGACCTCAAAAGCTTTGCGTAACATAAGAAAAGCAGCGGATCCTCCCTCGCTTTTGTGAGAAAATAAGCAACATAGTGAGATCTCGGTTTAAATTTTAAAACAAAAATAAACAAATAAACTTAGTACTATGAAACAATTCGTATAATTTTTCAGAACCACAGTATAATTCCTAATAACAAAAATCAATTTTTACAGTTACCATAAAAAATTGCAGTGACTTCTTGGAGGACTTTTTGTATCTTTTCAATTATATCTTGTAATAAGTGAATAAACCTAATTCCATTATAAATATGGTTTTACAAGTTAACAAAATACAATACAGAATTACACCAAAATGTAAATTATTGAAATGTATTTTAAATTGTGTATTCTTTCAGTTCTTGAACTATTTTAATCCTTTATTTATAATAAAACGTTTCAAAATATTATCTTGTATATCTTGCATTATAGTTAAAACCACAGTACTACTCTTATCTACGATATTTCGGACCTGGTACATCGATTTCTTTGGGACGTCGCAAGGGTGCACTTAAAACAACCGTCGCTTCTCCACTTCTAACAAGCCCATTCCCTTAGTGCACGGGAGGAAGAAATATGAATTGTACCTATAATAAATATTCGAACTAGAACAATTGTTTCAGTTTTCTTCATTCAGATTCAGAACTTTTTCAGCTTCAGTATAATTTGAGATATTTTGGTTTTTAATTTGCTGATTTTTTTTTTTCAAAAATATATTTCATTTTTATACTTCTAGGAACATTTTTCCAATTATAATGTTTCTATTATATGGATATTTTGTATTGGTAAAGATTTATCTCGTAAATATCCCACATTTGTTTCTTAAGAATTCGGTCAATTTTTTCAACTATGAAAAATATTTAAACAGTTTAATAAAACCAATTTACCTATTGGAAAGTACTCAGTTTATATTCAGTAGCATTAGAGAATTTGCATTATTGTATGGATGTTTTGACTATATTTTCGCACAGCGATTCAAATTTGGATACCATACAACGCTTTAAGATTTAAATTCTGTATTGAATCATAAATGCTACTCCATTAGCTATAATGATGACATCTGATGGAACCGTGCGGTGTTTATTTTGAAAGACGTGTACATCACGGCAAATGCACTATATTGCACATAATTAGTGTTGACAGTTTTAGGGACAGATCAGAGAATTCTTTTCAGTCAATATGAGCATCTCACTCCACGAAAATATCCTGTAATCCGTGTTTTACATCGTGATATCAGAGAGGTTCTGGTCGAAAACTAATCCTCGTAATGGGAGAGATCGTTACGTGTGGACCAAAGAGATTTGGCAGGTATACTTTATGATAAGAGAAAAGCTTTTAATGAACTCTTTCCATTTTAACTCACAACTTCCAAGAACCCACCACTCGGGCAGGGAATTTTGCATCGTCTATGGCCAAGTAAAACTCGAACCCGGAGCCTCCTGCTTTGGTATGCTACCTCTACACAACGCACCATGACTCCCGAAGCCCACACACAACATCCACCTGTGCAACGGTAGCACACCCGCGTTCAAAGGAGGAGGTCCCGCGTTCGAGTCGCGGTCCGTCGCAATATTCACTTGGTCACAGACGACGCATCTTTCCATGTTTTCCATTGACAAATCTTGATTACTGTGACAACAAATCAACATTATGACCATTTTATTTTTCTTATGAGGAAGTATGGAAAAAATTCGAAGAACACTAACAGACCGATCTGCGAGGGATACATTACTTCTAAAAACCAGACAACCTTGCTCGAGACTTGGACCCAAGACTAGGAAGAAGAGTTGTTGCACTTTTATAGATGCAACTAGCTGAAACCACGGCAGACACCTCGTCAAATCTCATAATCACGTCAATATCACTCACAGGCCACCTCTATTTGGTATATACAAAAAAACCCGTGAAAAACAATAAAATTCCAGTTTGCCTCCAACATGAGCATATGTTCGAGGAATACTTGAATCAACAGCTGAGTATACTGGAATAAACTTACAAACTATAATATCAAAATCAAACTATCCCACAAGAGACCCCGAAGGTTCCCAAGGGGTAGGCAGAGGATAGAACTCCGCAATTTCTGGGTCACGGCATTCGGAGAAGGAGATGTGTGCAGCATCTCGCTCCGGTAGGTTTGGCCCCAGGATAAACCCACTACTCATATTACAGCACGTTGAGTAGGTCTGCGAGTCATTCTGGAAGTTGAGGTGTGACGAAAAATTCTCATCCCATCCAGGATCGAACCCCGGCCATCCGGTCAGCACCTAAGCGCTCACTGAACCACGCTCTGATAGATGCAATATAATATCCCTCCAAACCACTATAATATCCATGAGCGACAATATTAACTACCATTCACTAATATTGTATTAGGCTGACACAATGAAAAAAAAATTACATATGATTCATTTTATCTAACTCTATATGTCTCTCAAGTAAATCATTAACAAACATTGTCAAGAATAAATAAACATAACTAATTTTTTATTATAATTATTAGAAAACAGTCCATTATCAAATAATAAAATTAGAATATAGTGTCTCTAACGTATATTTATATTGCCAAAGAAGTTTCACTTCTTCCGTGTGGTATTAACCCATTTTGTCCATTGTAGACATTTGTCTACATGAACTTTATGAATTTTAAGGTACAGATACTTGTTTTGGCGGGAGCAGAGAGTATATGTTACTGTTGCGTTGGTGTTACTTTATTGAGAGGTGTTCTTATGCTCGTTGTTTTTGGAGTTTTGTTCCCTTGCAGTACCCACCATGGCCTTCTTTGAGACGCAAGTTCAATTCGTGTAACTTTCTAAAGTTATTTCTCTGGTTCATGTAAATATGTTTCCTGTAAATTTTCTACGGTTCTGGTTCATGTAAATATGTGTCATGTAAATAATCGAATCAGTATTTAAAATTGTTTTATTTCGTTACTTAACATGATGTCGACATTTGTCTACAGCGAACATGAATGCAATGGGGTGTTTCGTGTCTATAAATTCGACAGTGACCATGTATGGTCGGGAGTCTTCTCTATTCCCAAGTTGGGTCTTTCTCTGTTTTAGGTGAACTGTTGCACAGATAACTGCACTTTTAAAGGATTCCTCAGACCTAACATAGGTTACAGTGTACATTGAACCGTCTGTGAGTGCATTGTTGAGTTACGGTGACTGATGACGAGAATCCGATAGGAGACATAAAAAAACTTTCAGGAAATCAGTTACGGGCTGGAGCAGAACACATTTGTTCATCTCTAACAAATAATAGCACTGAAACTGTTAGGTTTGGAGAAGATAAAAATAGTTCCATCTCCTGAACCGTGTACATTTCGAATCAATTTTAGTTTCAATAAAGGCAAGAATAATTATGAGCACACTCAAAACCTCAGAGATATTGTTAGTGATGCCTAGGATCATGAAAATGAGACGGGAAGTGTATAAAAATTTGCAATGCAGGAAGCAAATATTGTATATTCTCAAAACGAGACAGAAAGAGTGAGATTATTAGAGAACACGACAAAAATATAATCCAATATTGTCAAAGGGTAACTGGCACAGAAAAAAGTTGCAATACGAAACTAAAGGAGAAAACTTGTAAAAGAAAACAAGCTATTTTCAATAACAGTACCTGGAGGACGAAACAAAGTGAGCACCCATCCAGAAAATGGGAAGTAAAGGATATACCAAATAACTCAGCAGGGGAATTTCAACGATCAAGCTATTTACAAAATGAATTGACTCCAGTAGAAGCATTCAAACTTTTTTTTGATGAAGATGTTCTAGACTATATAATAGAGTGTATTAATGACTTTGCCTCAGAAACTGGTAATTCAAAATTTATTACTACAATAGATTTTATTCGTCTATTTTTCGCTATCCTTTTTTTTATCTGGATACAATGTTCTTCCCAGAAGAAGAATGTAATGGGAATTTGCTGCGGACGTCCATTACAATGCTGTGTCTGACGCCTTATCTCGAAATCGATTCGAGAAAATTTTGAGGTACCTCCACTTTTGCAAAAATGCGCAACTTGAAAAGGAAGACCGCTTTGGTAAAATAAGACCAGTATTATGCATGCTCAATGAACGTTCGATGCAATATTTCCCAGGTGACGTACTCGTGTCAGTTGAAGAGTCATTGGTGCCATATGTGGACGGCACTGTGCTATGGAGCATATTCACGGCAAACCGATGCGTTTTGGGTTTAAGGTCCTTGCAAGCAGATTGGGATATATATGTTTAAGGTGAGCCACACCAATGTAAAAACTATGGAACTATGATGTCGGGGTAAGGTATTAGATCTGATGTTATGGATCTAATATCTGAAATACAGAAAGTACTGCATTATTTTGACAAATTTCTCACTTCATTTCGTCTTTTAGAAGCTTTAAAAAATAAAGGTCATGACGAAACTGGAACAGTACGTGTCGATAGGGTAGAAAAAGTCCCTCTCCCGGAGCGAAAGACCATTAATAAAGAACAAATAGGTACTTACCATCAGCTCACAGATAAGGAAACAAACATAACTCTTGTAAGGTTCAACGACAATGTGTTTACTATGGCATCCCCACTCGCTGATGTTGCACCACTTGGAAAGTCCAAACGTTGATCAGACACAACAAACATGTAAGAGTTGATCAACCTGTTTGTGTATCACTATACATCACTTACATGGGAGGAGTTGATCGGATGGATCAAAACATTTCGTCATACCGAATTCAAATTAATAAATCAGAAATGGTACTGGCCTATGATTTCTTACATGTTAAATGATTCAATGAACCACGCTTGGCTGGGTTACCGAATGACCACAAAAGGCAAAGAGGAAAATCTAGACTTTCTTAGTTTTATGTGGTATGTAGTTCGTTGCTATTTAGCGAAATGTAGCACTAATCGTACTTCTTCTGGATGACCTAGAGATTCCTCCTCAAATTAGATGTGCACATTGAGTAAAGGCATCAAGAAAAAAAATCTAAGACATGGCAAGTTGGCTGCCGTATATTGTGTAATGAAGCTTTCCATGCACGGTATCAGTAAATGTTAAGAAATAAAATCCTAGGATTTTAGTTTTTGTTTTGACTTTTGTTAAGTGTACTGTTTTCATTTTGTTATTCTCATAATTATATAACTTTAATTTTTCAAAACATGTTTTGATTGTAACTAAACGCCACTATTGTTTAGAAATAAAATGAATCATATGTAAACACATATTTTTTTTTTTTGTTAATATATGAATATTTAAATAGATTTTGTGTTCTCCTCGTCAGATACTAAAAAAATACAATGTTATTAAAATCTTAGTTGAATACAATTTTTAAAAAATCTTAGTTGAATATACATCGCTCAGCTATACAGCTCTAACAGAAGTTGGATTTTGGGCACATACACAATAAAATACTACTACAACTATTAAAACATGAGACATACAAGTAAGATTGGGGAAACTCATTGAGCACCACTTAAGAATTTACTAATTCGGTGAAATAAATCTCAGAGTGATCTATTAAATATAAATGAAGAGGGTAACGGTTGCGTATTCTGGGAGTGAGGGGACCTACTTTGCCGATGTGGAAATGGGCAGCCCCTGGGATTTTTGGAAGGGATCATGTGATATTGCGTGAATGTAGTTGTGAATGAAAGAAATCTTCAAATCTTTATAAAGAGAGGAATATCGGATAAATCAGGGTGCATTGGTAGCTAAACGGAGTTTTTTTTAAACGTGAAATTTGCAGATGTGTGTGGGAGCAACGTTGTACCATATGGAGCAAGCATATGGTAATAGGGGTCAAAGAATAGTTTTGAAGAGGACGAGTGAGGATTCGCAGCTTATGGAGGAGCATCGGTTGATGATAGGACGAAGTTGAGCAAATTTTTTGTTGGCCTGATTGATTTTTGTTTCGATGTTATATTTCCGCGAGTGCCGGGTGTCGAGGTGTAAACCAAGATATCAGATCGAGGATTGCGGAGGTGAAGGGTATACGGCGTTGTTTATAAATAATGGTTGGGAAACGAAGGGGAAAAAATTGCAGACGATTTGGAGGGGTTTCCCCCATATTTTCCACATTTTGTCCATTTTTCCAAGGAATTTAAGTGATCCTGAAGATTTTAAGTTGTTAATGGATGGATCGGATTTGAATAGAAGTGTATTGTCGGCGAAAAAAACCAATATTATTGTGGTAGTTAAATGACAGGACTGCAGTCAAGATATTTAAAAAAATTTGGAGATAGGGGAGAATCTCGTAGGACACCTGTTTTACTCGTGTACGGGTTTGAATAAATTTTTATTAATTTTAACTCTACACGTTCTATCTGATAGGAAACTTTTAATGTTGTTGACTAGGTAAGTAGGTGTTCCCAGTTGCGTATGTTTTATATTACGGATTCTCACTAATTCTTGCTCATTGTTAAAATTTTCGAGACGCATACTATTATAAACGAATTCCCATTCGCCATTAGTGCTCATTATGTACATTTGTCAACATCGCATACATACAATATAAAAAATGAACGCACTGAAAAAAATGAATATATGTATCAAGTACATTGTAATTAATAATATACAAACGAAAAATAAATTCACGAGAAAAAATAATTTGAGCATAAATGGGTTAAGCAGTATTTTATATTCAATTATTTCATCTTAAACATCTTTGAAGGATAAATACGTTTTCCAGAAAAATTTTGGTATACGAAATGTTTTATTGTTAAGAATTGTTTTTTTTTTAATTTAGCACATTATAAATTACTCTTCCCAAATTACACTCAATAAAATCTCCCCCTTATCTCAAGTACACCTGGAATCGCAGTCCCTGGGACAGAGAGGTATAGAACAAATCGATTCTATTTTCTTAGGCGTTTCGAACTGAGCAGCCTCCCAAATGCACCCCATGTTATTTATAGCGAGAACCTGTTTTCTCCCCTTGTTCCTCGCTTCGAACAATAGCGACTCCCCGTAGAGATGCAATGATATAAATCGAAAATTATTCCCAAAATGACAGTAAAACAGACACAATTTCTATACTTTCGACAGGAATTCATCTGATAATTTGGAACTTTAGGGAAAAAACATCGTTATCTACGTAAGGTTACACTCCTACCTTCCTCGTCCCAAGGACGCAATTCAACAAAGAGAATTCCGAAGCTATAGTCGGGACCAAAAAGAAATAGAATTGTGGTGATCACGAGGTGGGGTAGCGTTGTTGCCAGTTTCTACCTCTGCACTACTATCAGTATTCCCTCGCGATAGAGTTGGCAACGCTGTGAGCTTCCTATGATTCAACTATCATTCGTGCAGACAGTGAAGAGTCCATTTGACCCTTCAACCCTATCACTCCACAGTATCCTCTTTCACTTTTATTCGAGGTATAAACTTTTTTTTTTCTCAAAAATTGTCGTTGTTGTAATGAACGCTTTCGGTTACGTGTAGATACTGAAATATGCGGATATAAATAAAAAAAAATATTTATAGTTATTGCCCATCCTAAACTGTCATTCGTGCAGAGAATTTGGGTGTTGAAACCTAAGGGACGGGCACCCATATTGTATCCTGTTTTCGAGTATCATATTTATTTTCAATTTATTTCCATGTAATTATTCATTTTGAAAATTTCACCTTAAAATATACATTATTCGTGTTTGATGTTTAGAATTTGTAGGGTATGGTTAATTAATTCTGTTTAAGTAAAAATATTTCAATGTATTTAATTGATAACTTCTGAAAATATGATTTATCTACGCAAAACGTTGATAAAATTCAGGATACTCGAACTACAATATAATGTTTTAGAGAATAATGTTTAAAATGGAATATATAACAAAGACAAATTTCCAAAAAATATAACAAAGACAAATTTCTCTTGGTACAACCTGAGTTCCTTCAGAGATAATCTTTAGACATGGTGAGTGAATGTACGAACCACTATACCATGTTTCACGTCATTTAATTAGTTAAACACATTACAGTATTTATTTACGCACTAATGTTCCCACTAACTGATTATTCTCTCATCTATTGCATTTTAGTTCCCTTTCGTGAATATTTTATTTCTTAATACATTTGAGAAGGGGATAGTTCAATTTTTTTTTATTTTTCTTAAATATATTTTATCTCACATCTTCATCGGCACATTTTTTACAAATAATATAAACATGTAAAAGAATTAATTATTAATTTATTACATTTTGCTATCAAATAAGAAGGGCTTCCGGACATTTTCATAATAAAATACGTCATTCCCTACTAATTATCTACTTTTTGTAATATTTACATACTATATTAATTTTTTACTCTTTCACAGCCGTTTCTTTTCATTTTTTCTTAATCCGTATTTTGATAAACAATGTATGATTTATTTATAATTTTTTACGCGCTCTGAATTCATCTGTTTCAGTCTCCTTTATTCCACTAGAGAAGTTCCCGGCAATTGTTTTTATCACTCCGTCCTTAACCCTATTATTTCACTCGTACCTTTTTTGCATTCCCAATTCCTCGATTCCCTCCATTCCATTGAATTCATCCCCTCTAGAGTTCCACTCTTTCACAATTCCGCCTCTGAGGTTACTTGTAAACGCCTCTCAGTTGGAACAAAAAGCGAACGCCAGGACGGGTATAGGTGGAGAGTGGGTTAATTTTCCGTTAATTAACTCGACTCCGGCAGTTTAAATCACCCCAGGTTTTTACAGAACGTTTCTTGGAATCGGTGGAAAACAAAAAAATAAAACGAGCTATGGCTGTAGTTAACTGGGAGTGTAAAACGGTTAGTTTCTGTGCACACGTGGAATGTGAAGTAATGTGAATATGTTAAGTTCACGTTTAGTTTAGTAAGTTGTCACTTACATGACGAGTAAAATGCTTTGTGTGTGCAGGAATCTAGAGAATAGGTTTATGATTGACAATCTGTGCTTCCCCACACTATTGGAAATCCTTCCATAATTTTAATATTTATGAAAACTTTAGAAGTAAACATCTATCTCAAAATAAAGGAAATTATTTATAAGTAAATAAAAGTTTTAATAAAGAAAAAAAAATTATTAGTAACATTTTTGTTGTAAAGTGTTGATCATTGATTAACATCATGTATCACGAATTGATTCAAAATATAACTCATTTTCTGGCTTTTATTGAGTTTATCATCAAAGGAAAGACAAAAATCAGCTCATATTTCACATCATATGTGAATATTCACATATGTGTATCTACGTTTGGTTTTACCAGGTTATTACCATGAATCAGTTACAACCTTTGAAAGATCATGCACATGAAAGGGCTGTAGGTTTGGGTGCAAAAACTCTAACAGCAGGTAGTTGCACAGTAATTTTCTATGGCCAGCAGCTCAATGAATTTATTAGTAAGTTTAATAACATAAATGATTGATTTCACTATTCTGAGCAGATAAATCAATGCGTAAATCAACTATAAATCCTCATTTGCCAAATATTATATTACGTAAAATTTCATTTCTCGAAAATCTATTCATTGGCAACACATACGATTTTAGAGATGGAACATTCATAGAAGTGTTAATGTGTTATAACGTTGATTTACATTGTATATCAAAATGTTTATTCAGTATTTTGCACTAAATAAAAATGCATAACGATGTTTAAAATTATCCGCTTTAACGCATTAATTGTATTAGGAGAAACACTTGACACAAATAGAAATAATTACGTTAATTATATTGAATATCAGAAATCCACCGTTTAAATATTAAATTTGTTTAAATATGGCCTCTCTCAGATATTTTAACTGACAATCTATGACGACGTTATTAGTTCTTCACCGACAAATCAGTAAATATTACTTATAAATTAGTAAATATTTCTCTTATTGCTATTAATGTTTCTCTTTATTGCATTTCTTTTCATTACATAAATATTTATCGACCGATTGTAATGAGACACAAGATTCATTGCAACGTCACATTTTTGTTTTCCTTCCAGTTGCATGAAAACCACCTATATTTCTTCGTATTATTAATAAATGTGTATAATATATAGATGCATATTTCATAAGGAAGTAAGAAGAATATGCTGAATTAAATGGATTTTCTTTATGAAAAACAAGAAAATGAGAAGAATTTTTTTTTGCAAAAATGAGGCCGATCAGGTATAACTATAACAAGAACATCTAATATTCATATGTCATTATAATTATTTCTGGTCAATATTTTGTCATATTGTTCATGAGTACAAATGTATACAATCCGGAGAACCAGTGAAAATTATTTGCTTATTTCATTGTTTAGAACTTGCCAATGATAAATAAGCGAAGAATTATTTGCTTATTCCTTAAGTACCTGCTGCAATGTCATCATCTGCTTTATCTGCTCATCAACATTATGTAACCAATGCTTTCTTCTATTCGCAGAACTATTTGAGAAGAAGAAAAAGATATACTAAAGTGCACTAAACTGCGATGTATTATTTCGTGGTAACTAGTAATTGTAGAGGATACCCGCAAGGTGCTTTAATATACACTTTGTAGAAGTAGATACTAAGTTGAGATAAATGGAATAAAAATTGAGAAGCAACACAACTGGTCAGCAAACCATTTACCGACACAATACTTGTGATCGAAAACATAATAACCAACAGTGTGCAGGACACTTACACTCAATTGTATGGACTTGTATTGTATTGATCACTGGAATGACATTGAAATACACAGACTGATGTTATACATGAAATGTTTGCTGATATATAAGCTGTTGTTTCTATTCATCTTAGAATGTTCATAAAATGTAATTGAAAGATAAAATACAATGTAACTACCTTTTCGAACATATAGCAAGTTTTCTAAATGATTTAATTGCTCGAAGCGTAACAAGGAAGGAGCTGCTCACGAAGAGGACAGATGAAAACGGGTAAGTAGGTATGAAGGGAACTACACGAACACAAAAAGGGTCTCAGAGTTCAAGGATGTTCAACGTAGTTTGCAGCGCTCCTCCTGGTTTTGCTGTAAGCTTCTGCCAGACGGACAAATGCTGCATGTTCTTGCCATCCTCAGTGTGCGTTGCGGACAGAAATGAGAATTGTTGGTTTGACACTTCTCTGGAAATTCCATATTTTGGCTTCTGGACATGATTATTCAGTGAATTTTCTTCGTTTCAAGATAATAACAACAGGGAGTGAAAATAAATTCTAGTATTGTTGAAAGCTAAAATGTATAAAAACTGGTGAATATTAATACTGTCCCTTTTTCTTGATAGACTCGAGCGGTGACAGAATATCACCACATTTTTACTCACACGAACAGTGAGTTCATATACACAATGACTTTCATTTCTAAATCATCGATTATTCAAGGGACTATTTTTTCGCGTATGAGAACTAAAAAAGTTGAGCACACATAATATTTTATTGAATTATATAATTCGCAACATTACTCTCACTTTATATATAATTCGCATCATACTAAGAAATATTTAAATGTTTAGAGAATTGTAATTCTTTAAATAAAGCCTCCTTCACTGAAATAACATTGAGTGGGAACTGCATACAGAGGCGTGTTTGAGAAAGAGGTCAAGAGGTATCCGAGTTATTGCAGGTGCTCTAAAAAATTTCCTTGAAATGACTGACAAAATCTCTGTAATTCGTTGCAAATGAGCCAAACACGCATGTTGTTTGTATAAAAATAGTAAAATATTAAATTTGTTAAAAATTGAATAAAATTTCGATAAAAAATCGTTCATTCAGTTATTTTCAGAATAGAATATTTTTACCGCGGAGTGTACTCTCCAAAGAAATGTATCTCAAAATCACGTTTCTTATTCTTCCGACACGATTCACCACCACATTTTCAATATCCTTCCCTCTTTTTTCATGTTTCCTTTACTGCGCTGAAGCCTTTCATGTATGCATGCACATGTGGTAGATGTCTCCTTAAGAAAATACTCAGCGAACGTAAGTAAAACATTCGAAACTCGCTGCGACAAAAGAGCATCAGACCCTCGGGACAAACCGAAATAGTACCGAAGACGACCGCGGGGATCGCTGCCAACGCAATTCAGGATAACGATTCGTTTATATTCCGCGCACTCGTCTCCTCTCTCGAGATTCCCCTCTCCCCCTTCCCCGACCCCAACCAACCCCTCTTCCTCACTCCACCAATGTCCTCGAACGTGTTCTTTCTTACCCCCAATCGTGACGACCCACACCTCATATTGCATTAGATTTCATCCAATTTGTTCTCGCAACTTACTTCATTGAGACACTCCCCTCCTTTCCTTTCGAGGTTCCCTTCCTCCCGACTCTTCAAAGTTAGAACCACTCTTCTTTTGGAACAGAGGAACAGCCAAGTTCGTAGTATCCCTTCAATTGGTCTCTTACATAATTCTTGGTGCCTGTCTTATCTGGCAGCAATTGAATGTTCGGCTGCTGCGCTTAGGGGTTTCCCCGAAACTGGCCTGCAACGCATCGGCGGCAGTGGCGCCCCTAGGGACGATGCCTGAAAGCTCTCTCCCGGTTGGGGATACGGTCGTTTCGGGTAAATATAGTGTCACGAGTGTAAACACTTAGAATTAAAGTTTTATGGAGATGAGATATTCAAGAGATTTAGTTGTGGATAATTGAGATGAAAATTAAAGAGTATTGTTCTGTGTGCGTTGTTTGAGATTTAATAAAAATTGAAAGATATTGATTAAACAAAACTTGTAATGTCTATTTAGAAACTCAAGTATTTTTACTTGCAGCATATTTTGTCTTTTACTCAACGTTTCCTGTTTTTTTTTTCAAGAATTTTTTTATCAACTTACCGCAATCTACATTACATTCACCAATATATTAAATATGTCAAAATATTTTGAGGAAAATATATCTCGTTAACTACTAACAATATAAATACGTAAACTAATAGTGTATAGAATAATAAAATAGATAAAGAACAAATAGAATTACTTTGTTTGAAAATAACTTTTAATAGTGGACAAAATATACCAATCAAACAATGTCTGAAATGTAAATGAGTAAGAAACGTAGAGAGAGAATAAGAAAGAATTACAGGAAAAATGGGGACGGAAATATGAGTTCATAGAAATTGATAGAAAACGTCATTTTCTTATTTGTCATAAAATATTAACTACATATTAAATTCGAAACGTTTGCTCGTCATTTTACGGGATACATTTTTAGTGAGATTCTACATTAAAATACATAGGTTTGGTCTGTAAGTTTTCTATGACGACAAAGTTTACGAGTTACTGAAGTTTTGTGAACTCTGTAACAGAACGATTCAGCAAATTCTGTCCTATTCGTCAAAAAAATTTCTATCGTTTTGTGACGTCGCTGAAGTTTCGAGAACTTGATGTCATTCACTTCGTCACTCTTTAATTGACACTTCGAATTGCGTCTCGTCGAATGATGTGACACAGAAAGATGCCAGTCTGTGAGAGCCAATTAACTGATAACGATGGTTAGACGGCTCGATTCGCTCCCGGACACCTGTTAGGTTCTCTCAAAGCTCACTCTCCCTTTTGAGAATCAACAGTTCCAAGACTATTTCCAACTTCTGATTATTGCAGCTTTCTGGCACAGAAGTTATCGGTGCAAAACGTCATTCATTTATGTTCGTGCTCTTTGAGCAGCGCTTTCATTTCAAGAAACTTTTTTATACTTCTACGATTCTGTTTCTTAAACGACGAAATGTACGAGTCAAACTCTTCTTTTTCAAAATGATGTATCAAAATTAAATTTAAATCAATTATCGTTATCTTCTTGACAATATTATGTCTCCACAATATTTTGAGACTTTTGAATTAACCTCTTACTTCAGAAAATTAATTTATTTTCGTCTAACACCAGTTTAAACTAGTATGTGCCATAAAAAATTAAATTAAATCGAAAACGTTTACACAAATGCAATGATTAAATATAAATTAAAAAATCAATAAATAATACAGGAATTAATCTCTTTGAGTTTGACTTCCGTACAATTTCATAAAAAATGTTAAATAAACGACGTTTTATTTCCAAACGTTTTATCCCCATGATATTAAGTTATTATTTCAGAACAACATTAACATTCAACGTACCTTTCGAATTTCTATACTTCCGTGTAATCGGTTGATACAACACTATTGTAACACCATTAATCGTCATAAATTATTCTCATTTGGTACAGTTAATCCGAAAAATTAATTTGTTCTTGAAATATGTAGTTTTAAGGGATTAGAACTTCCCGCGCCACCTCTTCTCGCACTTTCAGTAGACCTGTTACAGATTAATGCCCAATAAAATATTATTATCATGCCTTACTATTGTATAAATTCCTTACTATTGTTACTAATGTTATTCCCATTATTACAAACTAACTAGATAAAATATTATCTTTCTAGCATTCTTGATATTTGAGGTGTTAATGTAGAACAAGCAATTTCTCAAAGCCCATATGTTTTCGTGACAACGGAAGAAAAAAGTCTCCAGAAATATATATTATAGCGCAAAACATTTGTTTACGACACAATTATTATTTTCATGTTCTTTCTGTGAATAAAAATATTCCGCATAAAGTCGTGAGATGTGCGGTTCAATACGCCAAGTGGTAAACGTAGTCATTCGCCTCCAAACAATAGTGCACGGGAATTGATACAGATCCACAGTGAGCATGTCCATTAAGTAAAGTGCAGACGATCCTTCATGTGAGAACACACGAACTGAAAGTTCCATTTGCCAAAACTATCTGGACATTGACAGACACATCCGTAGCAATAGTACACAACCCTTAAATAACAAGTATTCTCCCTCTCACGAGACAAGTACCTTTTTCCGACTCCGTCCCGAATCGTAATATACCTTTCAACACTTTTCACGGAATTGGGGTTACGCCCAGGATTCTATAGTAATGGAAGCGACGTTTTCGAAAGACAGGTTACAGCAATAACACATTATTTACCATCATCTCGCGACAGAATATTTCCACATGAAATATCGTCAGAAGAAGGGCAGAAGTCGAGTCGTCGCCATCGCCGCAAGCAACGTCCGCGTTCGACGCAGTGAGATAAAAAAAAATAAAAAGAGTAAAGACGTCGTCTTGTCGAAGGACGCTGCCGAAAATTTACGGCGGCGGTTGCGGTTCGAATCCCTTCGGTGGACCTGATCGTAAAATATACGTTGAGTTCTTAGCTTAGGTAGCAAAATGTAGCCATAGTGTGGACGATCTCTCTCCCATTTTCACTCGAATCTAGAGTACGCGTTGAACTTATATGTGAATGGACTTAACTCCATATTCAATAAAGGAGAAAATGGTGTGATACATTGACTACGGCGATCTAAACAAAGTTGCTGAAGTTCAAAACCCCGCACAACTTCTTTTGTGTTATTTTATTAATAGCTCAAGAGATACTACCGCTAATTTCATATCAAGAAAGTGGAAATCAGATAAGTACTTACACTAAATTCAATTAACCTTCCGTGATAAATAGGCGAGTGATACATTACAAACTAAGCGATTTCAATAAATTTACTAAAAATCAATTATAAATTATCGTGCAGTCAAGTTGTTTCAGACAATGGATTTCTTCAGACTCTTTGCAAAATTTATATTTAAGTCACAAAAATGTGGGTCCTTTTTTTTTCTAAACTAAGCAATTAGTATTTTCTCATTAATAAAATGTATCTAATTTTTTCTGTTGTATTCTGGAGCTTAAAAGATAAATTAAAAGTATTTAATTTATCAGATTTGCGTACTCAATTTTGTTAGCATCCTATTTTGAAACCGTTTACTTTTATCAGAAATGCACGGAGAAAAATAAATTGGATAGCTTTTTTTTTTTTTTTTTTTTTTTTTTT
>NNCF01126044.1:103826-126544 GCA_002313205.1 Laupala kohalensis
AAGTGGAAGCAATGCCAGACTCAGCTCGGGGCCCCGTGTTTGCCAAACACGTACTTACTAGATGTTAGTCCCCTGGGGCGAGGTAGGAAAATGAAAGATACCCTAGCCCTAATGGCGTCGGGATCGAAAAGAACAAGAGGTGACCAAGGGAGGTCAGGAAAGAGAAAGGAAGGAGCATGGCACAAGTAAGTGGAAGTAATGCCATACTCAGCTCAGGGCCCCGTGTTCGCCAAACACGTACTTACTAGATGTAAGCCCCCTGGGGGGAATTGGATAGCCCAACCTAAAGTTAGCTGTGATAGTTCACGTGTTGGCTGTCTAGCGGACAGACAGAACCATTAGCTGCCACAGCTTACAGTGTAGCTGCCCTAAAAGTGTTTTCGTCTGAACCAATTTTCTATCACTGCGGAAGCTAACGCTGTTTTATCTGGAAGGAAGAAAGTCACATCAAGAGGTATATCTTATGGGTTTTGTGCGCAATAGTTCATCCCTCCCCAAATATCTGACATAGCTGCAAGAACTGTTGTTTGTTCCTCTCCGCCGATCTCGTTCGTAGTTGCCGCTAAATGACAATCGGATGTGCTGCCTTCTATGTTTTCGGTTCGTTGACTCATGACTGAGGCGGCGCAGCCTCAGCAATTGTTTTACGGAGTCAAATCGACCATGATATTCGCAACTATAAATATTTGTTTGCTTCAACAAAACGATTCATTAAAACGATTAAACGACGCCATCCCGACGTTGCGTAGCCCGAAACTTGAAGTCTTCACGACGGAAATTTACAGTGTTTTCTTGACGTCGAGCAGCCGTACACTGATGATACTTTGAATTTCTGAAGGTTAATATTGGCGAATACTTAATTATTATTTTAAAAAGAATGATATTTTCAAAGTTTTAATCTACGAAGAGTAAATTTCAAATATAATCAAAATAAAGAAACGTTTGGTCACATGAAAAACTATTTTTTTGGTATTTAAAGATATATTTTTCAAGATTTTAGAGGTGATTACTATTTTACGTATTTACTATTCATGGTACCAATACTATGGTGCCAAATCTAAGACAGAATAACACAAGACGATAANCTATGGTGCCAAATCTAAGACAGAATAACACAAGACGATAAAACATTATACTGCATTAGCACAGTGGTAGCGTTCTCGCCTTCAGAAGGAAAGGCCTCTGGATTGAATACAGGCGCTGAACAATACCTGAAGATGGACGTCGGAAAGAAAGAACGTTTGCAGTATGCCTCTGACTAAACAAGATAAGACCTTGAAATTGTAATAAAAATGAATATCGTCATGAATGTCCTACAGAGAAGAATACATGAAGATGAGTCGACGTCGAATCAATATTACATGCTTACTGGTTGGCAATATACACTACTATAGGTTCCCTTTCCTAATCTTGTAAATTAGCTACTTAAGCTGTGAGTGCTAATGCTGTACGCGGTGCTAAAGGACAAAAATTGACATCATTGCAGACGGATGTTTGCTGTGCGAGCTCATGTGTTGTCTGTCCGGCTGGCAGCCAATACATTAGCTACCCCAGCTTAGATATTTTTCTCTGTGTGCATGCTGCTGTATTGCTTTAACGTAAATTTCAGAGATCTCCTCCGTCGTATAATCATTGAGTGTATTTACTCCAAGACAGTGAAGACATTGATTACATCTCAGTGGACATAATTTTAAACGTTTTTAACTAATAAAAGTAATTAGTGTTAACAATCAATGTTATTTTCAGAACTTATGATGAAAGTAGACGCCCTTTAGTATCGATTGGAGGTAGAAATTTTCAAAAACAGTCCCATAAAATGTATTAATTTATATTCTCACACTACGTCATGTTATTCAATGTTATTAGGTTTACAACATCTAATGAAATAATATGAGGAACTCGTGATATTCATCTATATCAAAATGTATAATATGGTTATACAAAAATAAGATTATATCACCGATAATCAGGAATATTTCGATCATATTTAGAATAAGTAACTGTTAATCCCATGGTACAATAATATGGTGTAAGGGCTGCAAATTTGCACTTTCACCCATTTTTGAGTTAACGACTGACGTCACTTCTCCCATTCATATTTTGGGCAACTTTATCCCCAACTTAGACATTGACACTTCCCTTGATGGCACTTTCTCCTCTCATCTCCATTTAACAAATGTCCCACCTCTTCATGGATCTCCAGGGAAACTACCGTCCGTAGCCCTTATGCACGCTTGTCCTAGAACATAAACTAGCCGCTCACCTATCTTACGTCCAACCAAGCAAGTTGGGCCAACCCAAACAAGGGTCCGACCTCTGTGTGACCCGCACTCCCTCCAACTCTGTACGCCTTCGCCATATCTCCTCGTTAAAGACACCCTTCCCACCGCGCAGCGGGTGCCACCATTTCGCTGGCCTAGTGTCCTCCTAAACTCCCGGTCGGAGGCAGGCGCACCGGCTGGGTCCAGCCTGCTAGCTGCTGCTGCTGTTGCTACTCGACGCTGACCGCGCTTTAGTTCCCACCGTAAACACGAGACGTCACCACAGTCACCGCCATTATTACGTCATTAACCGGCAGACGTGTGCGCTATCACGTGGCTGCGGGTAACACTATCGTGGAGGCAGGTTTCACGGCGCTACTGGAGAGGTGCTATCGTTGTGGTGAATGACCGAATTATGTACTCGTGTTGTTGTAATAAAACAAAATGGTGAATTTATATTTGAAACCGAAGTCATAATGGTCACTTCCTAAAATGAAAGTAATGTTAATGAAAACAAATAATAACACTAAATCCGAATGAAAATTATGACTGTTCGCAAAATTATCAATTGTTAAATATAATATAATGCATGAACAAATGTTTGAGTTCGAAAACCTAATGTCAAAATCACAAACCTGTTACATTATAAATATTAATCTGTACTCTTGTTTCCATTTCTTTATTGTCTTTTTTTAAAAAATATTTACGTTCATGAGTTTTTAAAATTATAATAAATTATTTCAGATCAGAAAAGAGAAAATAATAATTACAAAGCTGCTGGTTAAAATTTTAATAATATAGTATTTATTTTCTTTCATCGGTATAATGTACCTGTTTGTCATTTTAGTGGATACGTCTTCGTCAATTTGACAGATATGATTTTTTTAAAGAAAGATTCATTACATTTTCCATGTTTTATACATAATTATAACTTTGAAGAAAAA
Organism: Laupala kohalensis; assembly: GCA_002313205.1. Lineage (NCBI taxonomy): Eukaryota > Metazoa > Arthropoda > Insecta > Orthoptera > Trigonidiidae > Laupala > Laupala kohalensis. The sequence continues at coordinate 107,032 of NNCF01126044.1, forward strand.
AGTATGATGATGTGTGTTTCACCGGTACCTCGCTATCATTATAATTCTCTCTGCTTAAACAGTAAAGAAAACGTATTTTGCGTGTTGTATTCCAAAACGTTTTGTTCAGATACAGATATTTAATGACAATGAATTTTACCCGTCGGTCAGTGTCTGCCGATATGTTACCAGTCTAGTCGCATGTTAATCTCAATAACAGTTCACACATAATGAAGAGGAATATCGTTCACGAAACAATATATTTTAAAATTGCAATCTAAGAAAATATACAAAATAAAAATTTGCTCGAAAAAAATAAAATAGATAAATGCAACAAGATTTCCAAAGTTTTGTAAGATGGGCCATTATAAAACTATTGCTATAAAAACCTGTAAGACAAGTTTGTGAAAGAGAAAGAAAATTTCGAGTAAAATTTTTTATTCTGACAAAATACGAGAATAAAAGTATAATAAATAGAGTGAAGATGTTTGTTAAGTATTCCAAACCGAGGCAACGTTCGATCACTTTTTCATCCCAAATTACATCTAGTTATGAATTTTTTTTCATTACAGTCGTTTTTCGAGAAATATTTCAAATATATTGTAGATATAATTATTGTTTGTTTAATAGTCGAGGTCACGAGACGCGTATATGCCAGAAATTCCACCGCGTTTACTAAGATTCCGTTGCTGGTAACTATAAAGTGACCTCCATGTCGCACCGAGGGAAAGGAGAGAAAGTGAGAGGGATAATGAGGGAGAGAGATGGTATGGAGCTGTGTCGGCCGGCGCCGCTGTGGTCTCCGAGTAGCGTGGGCGGGAACCCTGTGGCGCTGAGGAAGACAGATTCGCTGGCGTCGACCGAAGGCATAGCGTGACGGACCACTGACGTTCTCTCTCACATTGGAACCAGCGCTGGGAGGGTCACAGGACGAACGATAAGACGGAGGAAGAGAAGAGAGAAAGGATAGCAAGGAGAAACGACGTAATCACCTTGATCAAGAAAAGAGAGGACGACAAACAGCGGATAATGATAAGACGATGAATTATTTCAAAATAGGTATCACAAGACTTGAAAGTGGCAGAGTGAGCTCATGAAGTAATTTTTTGTGTTATCTTTTTCCCCATTTCAAGCCATACTTAATTAAACATATTGGTAGCCGAAAATAAATATTAATTAATAATTATTAACCTTTAGACTACCAAACTCTGAGACGAGCAACATGTAACTAAAGCAATATGTAAAAATATATGTACTTCCAGAGAATTATAGATATGGTGCATTTTGTAGAAATATTTACAGAAATTTAAAAAAAATAGTACAACATAATCTTTCAGGATATGTCAACAAAGACTCCAACAGGATTTTATTGCTATTATCCTCTTAGGGATGAACCAATACAACAGATGTGACGTAATAAATAAATTTTTATAATAACAAGAAATATCAATTTGCATAGATACCGTTTTCACTTAAAAGATTGCTTTGGGGTCTCAGATGACCTCGCTTGATGGTCTGAAGGCAAAGTTACTTTGAGAAACAATAACATTATAACTAGGTAATAATTAACGTAAAATTGAAGTTTGAACTTAAATGTCATGAAATAATTAAGTAGCTTAGTTTAGGAAGACGAGTCATCTCTCCTCGGCTTAAAGTTTATTAAATATTAGTGACAAATATACACGTAACGTAAGATTAACATTTTAAAGGAATATAAATCAACTTTCTGATCGTTGTAATATTTAGTTTTCGGGCGAAGGTAGTGCATAGACTCAAACCAGCTTTCTTCGATTCTCACAGCTAGAAATGTCTGAAACAATTCACGAGTATAATAATTCTCAAAGTCAATGTAGCAACAGAAACTGAGATAAAGTGATGAATAGAATAAAACTGAAGAGATACGAGTGGTAAGAAAGAAATGTAACCACTTCGAGAAACCATGAGAGCATAACACGGGCGTGGGAGGAAGAGTCGAAGGACGGAAACAGATGGACGACAGGAGATGTAGGAGGAGGAAGGGTGGGAGGGAGGGAAGGAAGACGAAGCAAAAAGCATCTGCTTAGTGACGCATTTAGTCGCCATCTGTCACACTAATGCACTGCAACGGCGCAGCACGGCATGGTGCCACGACGCTGTGGAGGTAGGAGATTCAGAGCGAGGGACTGGGGAAGTGTGTTACATCGACGACTGTGCTACTTCTGAGACGGAACCGAAAAAAAATAGACTCATCAATTCTCTTATCTACATGTAAATTTGCAGCAAAAAAACATGCTGCAATTTGCGTGTAACCTACGAAGCAAGAAAGGAGAGAATAATTCACATTGTGAGCTATTCACAAAATATAAATTTTATAGTAAAAAAAGCAGTTACCAACTGCATATGATCACGTGGAGGATAATAAACTAATTTACTCTCCGGAAGCAAGTGACGGACCATCCCATCAATTCTTATCAAGAGGCGTATTCAACCTTCAACACACCCTTAACTACAAAAATAGTACGGCACGTATTATATTATTAATATAATACCAACAAATTTGTATTTAATTAAACACAAAAAAGTGATTTCACAAGTGCGTACTATTACCAAACTATAGATCATTCGGAAAGTATTGTTGATAAATCGTAACTATTAAATAACTGTAAATTCGGAAATTATTATTTCAATAGATGGCGCCCCTAGGCAATAGCCTAGCACGCCTTTATAAGAAACCCGCCTCTATCTGAAGGAAAACCGCAGAAATACCCGAACCAGGAAGGGATATATATTATTCGTCAATAAAAGGTCGTAAGTCATTAATTATTTATTTAATTCTTACATAAAATTAAAAAAACATGAACAAATGAATTTCAGTTAAATAATCAATCTTCTTCCTCAATCTTTAGTGTGCGCTTGCAGTATCTTCAAACCCAAATCTTCTATCTTCATATGCGATCCCAAATACATTAATCTCGGAAATATTTCGAATGTGATAGAGAAAAAATAGACATGGAGGGTACTAATTGAGGAGGCAAAGACTCGATTAGGGGCTACTCGAAGAAAGCTACTATGGCCATAGGAGAAGAAGAATAAAAACGCTAAAAATTAAAATGTAAACAAATTGAAACAACATTCTCAAAATGCAAAGATCGTTTTCAACAAATTTTAAACGACGTGTAAAGGAAAACCCTGAGAAGTTATGCAACAATTATTTTCAATGTATTATTGAGTGCGCAAGGACAATTTATATCTGTCTAGATGTGAGATACTCATACTACCAGAGTCAATGGTCAGAATTCAGTCTCAGTAGTCCAGTTGCTTTTTTCTCGGCGTTAAAATAAGTATACTGGAAATATATAAACTAACGGAAGTGATGAGCTAATACTTTTCAGTTTTCTTAATTTTATGTACACTATATTGAAAGTACCTTTCTGTTTACTTCTCATAATGCTTTTCCGAACCACAAATGGGACATAAGAAAAAGTTGAGTGTGCATTATATTAGTTATTTAGTTTCTTCATTAATCTTAAAAAATGCACAAAACTGAGTGATTTTTTGGAAACCTCGATTGTAGAAATAATGATTCATCACACGACCATTGAAATCTACAATTAGAAACCTTTCATTTATTCAATATATTTTTCAATGGTAAAAAAAATCATACTATCATATATTTATCAGCACTCGCGTAGTAGAAAGCACATTTCACGTACATCCGTACAATCTGAAATAAATGGCTTATTTTTCTAAACGTGGAAGGTATTTAGAGCTATGTTTTCTACAAATTAATCTTCTCACAGTTGAGCTTCCATTAGTTTATTTGCACGACATTTTAAAATAATTAAGTCAGAAGAACTAAATAACAATCAATGATGTGCGAAAATATTAGAAGATATCAATATATTTTTGTTTTGTGGATGTTCTGTTGAACAAGTGAAAAAAAAAAATCACACTGACTCCAAAGTTATTCATTGTAAATTTTGTTAATCGTCAATATATTTTATTTTCGAACGTTTTTCTCCATGATATTGGAGATGTAAGAAGAGTTTAAGAACATTCATAATCGCAGTTTCAATACAACAATTTGAAACTTTTCGAAGACGGCAACCCGAGTGGTAAGTCGATCGCAGCAACAAGGAGAAAGCAAATCCAGCCCTTCCCTCACCTTCTTCTTGCCTTTATCCCCCCTCACCCTCCCGTGTATTTCCTCCAGCACTAAGTGTGTTCTCGTGTTCGCCCGAGACAAACGGTCTCGCGCTGGCCCCTGTCGGGATTTGGCAGGTCGCGAGTTCGATCCCCAGCGATGGGTCAATCAGCGATGACCTCTCTCCCTCCGATTCCCTGACACGCACTCTCATAGCAGGAAGGCGTGTCTTCCGAAACGTCAGGGGAAATCGAACACATCCGTACAAGTCAGTGCTTGTGAATATTGAAACATTTCTCTTGAGAGAAAGTTCGTAAAGTTAAAGAAAAAAAAACAGAAATAATTTTAGTGAAAATCTTAAAATGTCTTAATACTTTCATGGTACTATTGATATCGAACCTCTTGTAATAACAGAAATATATTATTTTCCTACATATCTACAAAATATTTTTAAGAAATTTTCCGCCAACGTATCGGCCTTGTTTATTTCACTTTCTTCAGGGCCAAAACATGCACACATACAATTATTAAAAAATGTAATAAATATGGCATGTAAGATGAGATGGATGACAAGGTATATTCCACCCTTACGCATCAATATGTGATATTTTTGGAGGAATACACTGTCATTTGTCGTTTTTAATATTTATTTATAATTATATGTGTGTATGTTTTTAGCCATGAACAGAACCAAATACATCATGGTGAATCGTTGACATGATAAATTTGTTAATATCTTTTTGTAAACCGGTAACTGAAAACTCATCTCCCAATTATTACTGTCTTTCAAATTTCTATATCATATGGTGGAGGACAACCATCGAAAAAAAAATAAAGATATGCAAATAAAAAAAGAGTTATTTCGTTTGAAACGTTTCTTTTTGTCGCAGATGAATATAACTAAATCAACTGCTCATAAACTTCAGAATCGTAAGTTCAAAATTCTAAGGGGTTTTTCATGGTGAATTGCGTATAGCTGCATTGGTTATAATTAAGCTGGCTTTTGGCATGAATACATATATTGAGTTCTTCTTTCTTATGATATTATCTATAGGTGAATTTATGGTTATCATTCATAATGTACAGTACATGCATTACCTGGACGTACACAACGATTTTTGTATCTTTGTTTTTCCTCATCGCAGAAGTAATTTTGAAGAAAATTTCCCAATTTTCCAATTCGAATCTGTAAGAAAAAAAGTAGGGTTCTAATTTAAAATATCAAAATTCTCCATTCCAAGTTTTATCTACACATTTGATAGATGTCATGATAGATGTCAATAAGACAAGATTTAATTTTTTTTTTCAAAATAGCTCTTTTGAATTTTTGAAGGTCTGAACAATGTCTGGGACACGTGGAGTACGTTTTAATTGATTTTTACGGATTCTCATGAACATTATGAAGCGTTTTGAGATGAAAAAAAGAGATTGAACATGGAGAAAAGTCATTTTGTGCTCGCGTAGACAAACGTGGCCGACGCATACACGCGAAGTAGAGACAAAATAAGTAGCAAAAACAAAAGAAGAAAACAAATTAGAACCTCTGATTCATATCAAAATTAATGAAATGATGATGAGCTCCTATAGAATCAAACATATCGAAATATAAGCAGACGGAACGTACAACTTGTGGCTTGAAGGAACTGTGCCTGGGAGAATTGTGACCAACAACCCTCCCATAACAAACACTACAATTATCATTTAACTTTATAGGAGCACTTCCTTTCTGAGGACGCAATAATACAAACAACATCAGTTTAAATTCAAATTACAAAAAAAAGAAAACCGCACAAAATATGATCAACTTTTAAATAACAATCAGTACGCGTTCAAGTTACCTAGTACTTCAATAATTAATAGACCGAGAAAATACCCGTACCAACAACAGGATGTTTAAAATGATCCTGATTCAGTTTTAGTTGAATTCTGAAATTAGTTCAGAATTAAGAAAGTGAGTAAGCAATTCGGGAAGTAAAGAGTTCGATTTCAAAGAGTGTCCTTCCGGACTGAAACGAAACGGAAAAGGGAAACTGATCTGGGAACAGATATGACCGTGTAAAAGCCCTTAAAAAAGACGTGTAAACGAATTTATTCGGCTCTACATAGCAAGCAGATGCATTGCTACTGATGCGTGGAATTATCTGTGAAGCAACAGCATACGGTTTGGGCCCATTTCGTTTGAGTTTGAGTCGTGTGCTTCGCAGTGTGAACAACTAATTACGGCCCAACGTTTATAATCACACGGTGTAGGCAGTTTGGTGGAAATCAGTCGCAGAGCCTAATTTTGTCACGCATCGTCTGTCCCACTGGGAAAGAATCAGAAGAATCGCTATTTGCGTACCAGGAATCGCTCCATCAATCTTTGCAGATGCGCCAGATGAATTTATGTTTCCGGGGAATTCCACGGGGACATTTCTCAGAACAAAACTGTGTTCTGTCCAGAAATTCCAATCATTCTTGCTCCTCAATCCCAATAATGTTGAAACTAGGTTGCTATAAGTAGTCACATATATCCATTCAAGACAGTTTGTAATTAAATTCTGAGTGTGAGGAAATGGTAGCAGTGCGACCCGTTTTCTCTCGGATCTGTCCTGGTTTGAAGGCGTCCGGGTAGGGTTTTTCTTCACTGTCCGGCATTTTTATGTGAGTTGAACTGCTGAAAACTTTGCAGATCAACTCCGATAACACAGGGACTCATAACAAAATTAAGTTCCATTGACAAAACCTACGAATTTTTGGGTATTTAGACGCGCTGAATCCGAGTTCAGATGTGCTTTATCACCCCAGTAATTTTTGAAATTTGCATTTTCTATATTTCGGGGTGATTTTTCTTGATTAACAATAGAGAGTGATGGGGCAGTTCTGGCCCCGAATTCGGATTTAGCGCATCATCATACATAAGGTTACATTGATCTAAACTTTAGGACATATTAATCTTTGTTTTTGTGTCTCTGTGTTATTCACAGATGGCAAGTCTTATTTGCAACGGTAGTACTATTCTGTTATTTAATTGTAATTGTTTAAGCCGAAGATATGGCTTATAAATATGTGAAAAAACACGAAATCAAATATTTATACATAAGTTTAATTGTTTAAAAATATTTCTGGATGTGAATTGTGTCAATATAAATCCACCGATAAAAATTGCAATTGTCATAATTTCAAGTCAAATTTCCCGTCAAAATGAATAAGATCATTTCAACCATATATTCATTTCTTTTCTGAATGGTCGTTTTACATACTTTGTAAATAATATCTAACCATTTTATTGTGTCTAAGTTCATAAGTATCTGGGAATAACGTAAAGTTGGTTTGGTGGGGTCAAAGAGATATGATAATAAGAATATTCACGAACTGAAAAAGTTGTAAAGGTGATTGAGCAGAGCAAACATTTGATTTCTGACTGATGAATCGCAGCCACAAATTCGATGGTAGTGCTTGTTGCGTCAGAGACAATGGAAATTCTTGCGCTGGAATAATTCTACAGAAGATCAGTTGAAATATCGACCGAATTCATTAGGCGCACTGTGGCAATGATAAATGTATTCACGATGTGCTCACGCTTTCACCTTTGATCTGGATGTAATACTTTGGAAAGATTTGTCTGAGGTACCAAAGATTGCGCAGAAAATGTAATAATCATTAAATTTAAAAAAGGAAATTCGATTCAATAAAAATGTAATACAAAGGTTCATTCTATTTTTTTAATAAATGTTGGACTCAAATGTACTAAATACTTAACAAATAAGTCATGATAAGGCAAAAGCTGCAAAAATATTACAAAAATATTATGGTAACTTCTACTTCATATATTTATTCTCCTTAAAACGTTTTCTACAAAGTTCTGAAGAGTAAAACATTTCTGTTTAATGTGATAACTATGTTATATTCGCTTCACTGGATGTTATCACATACCCTCTCCACGTGTAATATACGGAAGAAATATATGCATATTTGTTTAATGTTATATATGATTTGTTGTTTTCATTTTTATCCATTGAATACTTTCATCAATTTTATTTCGCCAGACATCCAGCTATTTTCAATTCGTTTGTAGATTCAAACGCAATTTGCAAGATGGAAGTGTTGGAACTTCGTAAACTAGAAACATTAAATCACGTTGATAAAATCTAATACTTAGAGGAGCTTAAATTGAAGCAAGGGTGCGGAAATAAACGCAAGCGGAAATTCATATTCAACAGTAAGGGAAGCAGCATCCCTGTACGCTTTCATACACCCTTCTGGCAAAATGACGTAAGTTAGGAGGGCCGGTTGACACGTGGTCATGTGGGTGAAAGAGGGTGAGTCTGACACGTGTGGCATAGCTGGAGGTGAGGAACACGTGCAGATGAAAATAGAAAAGAAAAAACGAATTCCGCGGACACCGAGCACGACGATTCGAGGGAAAACTGATGGTATTTCAGGAATTTCAAGAATGTAGTAGCCGCTATGAGGTCTGTCCAAAGCGTTTCAAGTGAATAATATAAAGCCAGCGTGTGTAAAGAAACTAAGAAACACCTGTCTTAAATTTTGCTATGCATTTGAGTTAAAATTTAAAGTTATTGCAATACAATATACGAAAAAATTAGACTATTATCTCCTTGACCAAAATTTGTAATGTAATATCATGTCCATTGTAGTATAGTAACTTCTCTCTTAAAGAATACCTTTAATTTTTTTCGGAAAGTTAAAAAAATGACACGAATATTTTAATTATTTAAAGAATTAATATTATTGTTTAAATGTTTTATGATTATATTTTGTAACATTCATTCACTGATTTTTGTTTTAGTTATATTTTTCCTAAATTTTCTTGTACGTTTAGTAACATAAAATGTTAAAGGACTACATTTAAATACATAAAAACATAAATGCTAACTACATTTAGAAAATGTATCGAAGCCTGTGTCTGTTTGTATAATAATTTATAAAAAGTGTCATTTTTATATATTGCATACATTTTTCTGATAATTTAAAATATAGAAAAATCAGTGGAGTAAATCTTGACTTAATGTTGGTTTCCCTATAAAAATTATATTTGACAAGATATTATAAAAAGACTTAATTTATTGATTAAGAAATATTTATCTTAACACCATATTGAGTAGATAACACATACTACTTTTCTCATCAGAATGTTTTGAAAACTATACGCTGCAATATATCGTAATTTAATTAAGAATTCGTTACTGGTTAAACGACAGTCAAAATAAAAGTCAAATTACGAACAAACTCCTAAATCATAAGAAAGGAGAAGCATCATTTACTTTTTATACGATCTCTACAGCAAAATTATAAAAATAAGTAACTTACAATACAATGGTATCGTAAAAGTAAATATATTACTTAATTTCAAAACTTTATAAATATAATTATCTCATAAATTATTTTAATTACACCGTTAGGTTTTATTTATGTTCCTCGTCCATCATGCATTAGATAGCGCAATAAAAATCGGTATTCAACTCAGAAAATTACTCAAATTAAAAAAAAATGTATATGTAATCTTCATTATTTAAATGCACTAAATTGCTTTCGATATCTTGAAAAAGTTTAGAAGAAAGTATAACATAAGTTTACAATTTACAATCTACCATTACATTCCCCCAAAATTATATGTTTCCGAGGTCTGCAATTGCGTTAAATATACTAAAATAAAAATACATGGATCATGGTCATGTATATAAAATAATAGTGCCCGTGAAACTAAAATATATTGACTGCAAAACATTATGTAAAAATAACTCAATTTTAACACATTTAAGAGTTACATTTATTAAATTTTAATATAATCAATCGCAAATGTTTTCATCCCTTAAATCACTTAAAAAATCCTTGTCTTTTATAATAAACTGTTTTCTATTTAATTACTCAATAATAACAGCAAAATAAACATTTTTTTAACACACCTGAATTTCTCACTATGTTTATATAAAATATTGGTATTTTCGCCATGTCAATAGGTTGCATAAATTTGAATACTTCTAGTACATAACAACAATGTATTCCAACAAAACCAATTTTCCAAAAAACCACTCAACACCACTTCACCAATTAGATTCGGTTCTATTGTGTAATGCTAATTTCATCCACGAACTCAATCGCCGACAAGAGCACCTCAGCTATTGTATCCTACGCAGATTTGTCTCATATTGCGTTTTATTTTCTCTCTCGTATTAGATTTCCAACCAACACACAATTTGCGGATTACACGATCTGCATACCACTGGCATTCGACTTGCATTCCCCGGATAAAATTTGACTACTCATGCCACGATATTCAATTTTTTCTCGACGCTATAACGATTAACAATCGGAATAAAACATTTGCCTCCCTCCCCGCACGGGGTACTCGCCACTAATTTCTCTCCGGTGACTTTCTCTAATTCTATCTCACTTTCCTTGTCTCTCTCCTCGCTCCCTCTCCACCCAAACCAAAATTACGACTCCCCCAACGCCACTACAAGGGGAGTTAAATCTGGAGCAATCTGCATTTCCCACGTCGTATTAAGCCAGTAATCGGACGAGCCACGGTAAAAATATGAAGCCCAGAGTCCACACTGGACCCTCGAGCTCGGTATTTACCTAGCACGCCTCCAAAACAGCGGAAGGCCGCTGCGTTTGGCGAGAGAGAAAGAGATGGAGTGATAAACAAAGAGAAAAGAGAGAGAGAGAGTGAGAAGGAGGATGAGTGATAGAGAGATGCGGGAAGAGAGCAGTCGATCGCTTGACGAGAGTCATTTGTTACATCGCAACAGTCAGTGGGCGGTCGCCGGAGTTTTCAAGTGGTTACGATAGGGTTTGACTGAGAGAGAAGGGAAATGGTCGGATGGAGAGGGCGGGATTGGTAGCTGTTTGAGAGAGACGCTGATTGGTCGATGGGTTTGTCAATGGGATCAAGATCTTGATGCTATGGAACTGGCGAGTATCATAACAATAAATTCATGTGAGGGGGAGAGACAGAAAGTACTATTAGGATTCTTGCGGAACTGAAGAGCCACAATCTCCATTATTTAAGGATGGTAAAAATCAAAGTGAACCAACATGTAAAATGAAATTGGTCATGGTTTATGTGATTGCTTTGTAGAACAACAGAGAAAGTATTAAAAAGAAGGGATATAGTCCGACAACTACAACAGTTATAATACGTAATTCAGAAATATTTATACGTAAACCTTGAGCTGTAAAAATGAGGTTAAAGAAAATAAATGGTAAATTGATAATTACATATGTGATTTTACTATTGGAAAACAATGTTACGTTAACGATTTAATTAGATGAATTACTACACATGTATTTAATAAATGTATTATGATGCTCACACTGTCTTCATGATCCTGGTCACTGAGAAACTACATAATGTGTCATTGGCGTATTAAAAGACAAGGAAAATGTTACATTCATCAAATATTGTTATATATTTCTTCCTTTCATCATTTACTACACAGATGACACAATACAAACTTTTCCGAGCCCAGATCAATTATGATGACTCCAAGGAAGGGTAGAAACGTTGGATAAACATAATTTAATGTATTACTTTTACTTATTCATCAAATTAACACACGTTGATCTTGATCGCAAAATTCTAATATTTCTTTTTATTTCTTCGAGAATTTTCGTTATGTATACCAAACAGTAAATACTCCAAATGGGATCGTGTTCAGAGGAAATAAACAATCAACTTATTCCTATTTCACTGAAATATTCTTCAATAATCCTAGCCGGAATATCTCGTATATCTAAATGAATTTCCCTTAGATAAGGCACAAATACCATCCGAGCTAAATACTCCAGTTTTCATTGTCCCTAATCTGCAATAGAAGTGGTATAATAAAGAAATGTTTTAGAAAATGTAATCATCACAGTGTATATTATTATATTTCATAATTACGTTCGTTCCATACTAAAAGTTAGTAAAAATATCAAAATAAGTTCTTGAGACGTTCTCTTTACTTTTTTTCTTTTTTGAAAGTAGATACATCTTGAATGTATGTCGAGATAGAGGGGCATAAAATTTTTATTTGAGAGTCACTCATGTAATATGTTAATGATTTTATCTGTAGGTTAACGAAGTACGGTTGGTGTTACGTCATAGAAGACACTTAACGTGTTTCAGGCGTCACTCTTTGTTGTTGCTACTTCTTCAGTTTCGTTTCTATGACGCAACACCAATCGCATAACCCTCTCTGTATCCCTTTCTCTACCCCTTCGCAAATGTATCATTCCGTGAATGCTACGCATCACCTTTTACTGAACTTTAAAATGAAATGTAGACTACTTAAATTTTGCGCTTTCACCAAATGAAATTTTCTCCTCTGTGGAATATTTAAGGATTACAAAAAGTTTCGACAGTAAAAATAACAGTAATGCACATCGTTTTTCACACGTTTTATTTGAAAGAGAAAAATGAGTATAAAAACTTTCTCACACATACTCATTATCTGATTAATTTATTTTTACTGATAAAATACTTACAGATACCTTCCAACTAATACAATACAAAATCAAATAATGCGCATGATTATTAATATATTATAAGTTGAATAACAATCTTGATATAAGTGCCCTATAACGTAATATACCCACTATTGACGAGGAAAGATTATCATTCTGATTTAGTATTGAAGGAATATACTTAGAACCTGGGTCGCAGCGTGGTATATTCAGCGACAGTTCGCTCGGTAATATCGGTTACTAGGGAAGTTCGAAGGGCACACAGTACATTACGATCTCCCGCGAGGGTCGTAAAGTACTCAACCGATAAACCACTTACTCACTGTGTACTGGGTCATACTGGCATTCACGGGAGAGTGTGGCATTCACAAGCACACAATACATCATGTTTACAAATATTTAGTTCTCCTGCGTCAATTAATTTATATAAAGTTTTGTTATTCGTAGATGTATAGGTCAAAATGGGTGATAAAATACTTGAAAAATATTCAACAAATATTTTTTTTTGTATTTGGAAATCAAATTTAAAAAATATGAGAAATCGTACGAATTATATTATGTCGTTATATACATAAATGCATATAGCATGTGTAACGCATAAAATTAATGTAGTAACATAACACAAAGGGAGACTCATTTCCTCACGCCAATTTTTCACAAATATTTCTTAATTTAAACCGTTTCTTTGTAATCGAAAATCAACAAACTGACGGTCTGGTAACTCTATTCGGGAATGCGTGGCTGGTAGTTCGCACATAAAATTATCATTTAAACAGTTATGGAAACAAATGGAAATTAAATACATAAAATGTTCCTTAAAATAATTCACAGATGTCTTCGTTGGAACGAAGGTGTCCCTCAAAGACTAGCATTTACATGATACAGGAAACATTTATAATAGAAAACGAAGGCTGTTTCTTTTCATTATTAGTCTAATTCCTCCTAATATGCACTGTCCAGAGGAAAATTTTGGGTCTCACAACACACCAGTCACCATCATTTTTATGTACGGGATGTTGATATATTTTGCTTTGTCCAAACTAACTGAATACACTACTTAAAAGTAACAAAATAAATAATAATTGTTACCGACTTAGTATACAATTCTCATTAGAAAAGAAGACAAAAAATGTAATATGTGCTTGGAGTCAGAAAGGAACTGGCATAAAATGATATATTACTTAATGAATACCTTCAGATTACGATATTGACCTTGGGATACAACCCCAAGAACGACCATGATGAAGGCAAGATAAATGCCGAAGCATTGGAGTTGTAAAAATATGTAATTATTGATCAATGCACAAAAAATATCACACATATTTAATGAATAATAATAATATTAATGAAATATTCATAAATAATAAAGAAATAAAGTAATAAATTTGAGAACGTGAATGAAATGGATAAATTAGTTTTCGTCTCTGTTGAGCTCATAAGGAAATTGATAAATCAGTTGTATGTTAAGGTATATACATATTTACGGATCCTATCTGTATCTTAAGATTGCGGAAAGGGAAGATTACTGGAATAGGAAAGCACCATTTAAATAGGAAAAGAAAATAGAGCACCCTCGTTTTCAGGTAACTAAGTTTCCTACACGTCTTACTATCTAGCGAAACCACTAGGTTGGGATCCTAGATAGCGCGCTTCTCCCGACGAGAGCGTGACAAGAGCTTTAATAATCGCTTGCGATCTACTTAGCTATTCAGTATGGAGCAGGCACGGCAGGAGAACCGGAGCTGGGTGACCCCTCCGACTCAAGCAGATGGCGGTGCCGGTGGTTGGACACTAATCGCCAATGCCCAGAAGAAGACTACCCCAGGCCCAAAAGTTCGTCTGCTCCCCAGCGAGGGCTATATAGTGGAGCCCCCTTGAACAAGGTGCTGTGGAGAGCAGGTCTCAAAAATACGGATAGGGACAGCCAAAGTTTAACGTGGAAGCCATCGGGTAACCGCGGGGCCTCTGTTTCTCCGACGGTGAGCAAATTGAAAGGGACTCAAATGAAGGCCCCGACGAAGGCACGGAGTGCCCCTTAGGATATGTGGAAACACAGTCAGAACTTCGGCAGGTGTGCTCCACGCCGACAAAGTTGTCAGAGTTTTATGGGTTAGACCAGATCAGCCCCAGAGTTGCGCGAGCCATTGTAGAAGTCTGGGCCGTAGCAGAAAGTTTGGTGCAGACCGAGCGGACCCCGAAGCCAACTCCGAATCCCAAGAGGGAAAAGGTTGGTAAAAGGAAATCCGCTCACGGTGCCACCTCGGATGAAGGTAAGGCAATTACCGGGTGTACGAAGGAGCTATGACTCATCGAACCCACGCATCACTCCGATGCCACAGAGAGTGAGGCTCTGCCCTGTAGAGGATGCAGTGGGAGCATCCGGGAAAGCCGCCAAGAAAGGGGGAAAGACAAAACAGGAAAAAAGGCGAACCACGGTAAGCGGGAAACTCAGGTGAGCACCGCGACAAAGAGGGATACACAGCGTTCCGCAACGGTGGCGCGTGAGGAACGCGCAAAGCAAAGGGAGGAGCGTAGGGAACAAGCTGTGACCTCGGGTCAAGCTGACCCGGCGAAAGGGCGACCCCCACCCGGTACGGTCTGCGCCTTCTGTCCCGAAGGTGCCTTTCCAAGCCCGGAACCGCGACAGGTGACCTCGGAAGCCGCTAAAGCGAAGCCCGTTGCTAAATGCGACGGTCCGCTGGCCTCACGGCAAGACCGGTAAGTGCCCCCCCACCGACCCAAGTGGAAGCACCGCGCCGAGCAGTGGAAGCCCTCGTGACGCCCATAGCGGAGCAAAGTCCTCTGCAAACCGAAAAAACCACAATGGCAAGAAAGGTTTTCCGCCCCTTCCTCCCAGGTGTGGCCGCACTCAGGAGGAGGAGAACCATATGGAACACATGGAGTTTCATAATAGAAATTTTCTCTAGTTGCAGACGCTTCCGCTGGGATGTAAACAGCTGTGAAGAAGGCGTTGGAGAGGGTTCCCCGACGCCAATCACTGACTTACGCGGACCACGCAAAAGCTCGTAAAGCGACCACCACAGTTGCGAAGCTGAGCTGCAGTACTTCGAATGCTATCCACCCCTAGGTGTCAAAGATCAAGTCTGCTGCAGAGACGAAGGCAGCTATGGTGGCTGCTCTCAACACCAAGTGATGGCGAGTGAACATGTATCGGGTAAGACTGTTACCAAGTAAGAGGATTGTGGTAACGGCCGCGTCCCCTGTAGATGCCATCAGCATAAAGAGGCATTAACCGGTAGCAGCACCGTCGCTATTCGTGAGCAATGAAAGCGAAATCCGAAGATAACGCTGTTCAAAGTGCCCGTAAACATGGGAGACGATGAGCTGCTGGAAGACATCTATCAGCAGAGCATCGCGGAAGTGGTCAACAACGACCACTTCAAGCGAGAAGTTCGGGTGGCTTTCCGGATAAGGTGCCGGAAACACCATGGAGAACATGACGCCAACAGGGTGTTTGAAATGATCCATGATGTATACTGATTGTATACAAGAAGATGCTGCCTGCATGCGGGATGGCTCTCGTAAAAGGTGGTGGTATTTTTAAACCCATCACGCTGTTACAAATGCCAGCGATACGACAATTCTTCTCGGTTCTGCCGACAGAATGCCCCAAAGTGTGGACATTGAGCAAACGATGGGTACGATTATAGGAACTGTCTGAAAAAGAAAGAATCTCCCGAATGCGCTAAATGCCGCAGGGCGGGAAAGCCGCGGAACCATGCTAAGAGGCAGGGAGTGTCCGGCATCCAAACGAGCGATCAAACGGGATTATGGATCTTAAGTTTCTCCAACTCAACGCGCAAAATGCGATCGCAAAATGTTACGGATGAGTTATCATAGTACGTGTCGTCAGAAGACATAGACCTTGTCCTTATATCGCAAAGTCTCACAATACAACTCAAGAGACTTCGCTGTTTGGGCTCTCGCGTACAAGAGTGAGGAGATATACATAATATCGACCTACATCGTGTACGGAGTCGACACGAAGGAGCATATTGATAAACTGTGGAGGATCGTGGCGGGACTGAGCGGCAAGAGACTGATCATTGGTAGGGACTTCAATGCCCGCAGCGAGGTGGGGGGGACCGTTTAACAGATGATAGGTGGTAGTTAGTAGTGGAATTCATTTCTCGACACCTTCATCTTTTGAATCCTGACGACTCGCTGCCTACATTCTTCAAGGGGGACAAATGCTCTCACATTGACCTGATCTACACGTCGAATACCATCATTAGGGCAGTGAAAGACTGGCACAACCGAAACTAACTGTGATAATAATGCGATCCGCTTCCACTTGGAGTTGAAAGCGCGACCGCTGCATATGATCTCCAGGAAACATTTCAACACGCCCAAGGCTGACTGGAAACGACTCAAGTATACTAAGTGAGGAGTCCGAGAAGGTCACGCCCACAGACGACCCCGATGCTGCAGCCACGTGGTTAACCGAAGCTATCTAGAAGGCCGCGATCGGTTTCATTTCGTATAGAATGACCGGTGGTCGGAAGGGTACGCCTTGGTGGAATTGGGACCTGAATGTTTCCAAACGAACAGTCGGTGCCCTGCGTAAGCAGCTACAAAGGACTAAACGGAAAGACAAAGATTTATCCGAGCTAAGACTCTAGTATACGGAAGCCAGAAATCAACATCTGGCGGCCATTCGGAAATCAAAAAGAGACAAATGAAGAAATTTTGTAGAGGAAGTGACGTGTGTAAGCCCATGGGGTGTGCCTTATCAGCTAGCTTCCGATACACTGCGTACCCCCATTTGTTAAGTACAATCTCACTGGGTACCGATGAAGGTACTCTCGGCATGGAGGAAATCTCGCGACATCTTCTGGATATCCTACTCCTGGATGATCACCATTCGGAGGATACGGAGGCTCACACGATGGAGAAGCACAAAGCCTGGCAGAAATGGGGAAATGTAGACAAGGATTCCCTTAGTCCGAACACTGAGGGTGAACTGGACAGATCGAATGAGGCACTTAAGCCTCGAAAAATCCCCGGACACGACTACCTTACATCGGAGATAATAAAGGTGACCTTGCAAGGTGCTTGTCACTCCAAGTACCTACATATCCTCAACATACACCTGGTGGACGGAATCTTCCCTCGTGCATGGAAACGAACACTCGTGGTAGTGCTCAAGAAAAGCCTCGATAAACCAGATGATCAAGCAAGGTCCTACAGGCCGATTTGTCTCCTTCCGGTCCTAGGAAAGATCCTTGACAAAATTTTCAACGAAAGGATTTCGATATACATCGAGTCACACAATTTTCTACCTCATAGCCAGCATGGTTTCAGACCTCGGCACAAACGGACGACGCAATAGCATGCCTGGTGGGTTCGATAGACGACTGCCAGATACGTTCCAAGTATCGTTTGGTGATCTTAGCGGACATACAGTGGGCATTCGACAATGCTTGGTGACCAGGTATTCTCAGGCGAATGAGAGAACTGAAGATTGACCCGTTTATATACCTGCTGTACAGTAAATACCTGTCAGAAAGAGAAGTTTCTCTCCAAGTGAGAGAAACGTTGTACTCCAAATTCCAGACCAGAGGTTGCCCTCAAGGATCCAACAATGGGCCGGTACTCTGGGACTTCGTCATCGACGAAGTTTTACAAGACCTAGATGATGCGAGGGCCAGGGTGACGGCGTATGCAGATGACTTAGTCATCACGGTTGGTGGTGACAGTAAAAAAACAACCGGAGGTAGTAGCGTGAAAGCTCCTGGATATTGTTCTACGGTGGTGCGAGAGGGCGAAGATGACTCTGTCTTCCAAGAAAACGTTTATGACGTTAGGGCGGCAACCTGACTCGGAGAGGCAGCCTATCATCATGATCGGTAGTACAAAGCTACGCAGCAGCGACGAAATCAGATACTTTGGTGTGTATCTTGACAAGAAGCTGTCATTTATTCCTCATCTTCCTCATGTTAGGAAAGTCACTGCGAATAATCGCAGGGTATTCTTTAAGCTGAGAAGGATCCGCAAAACCGAGTACAATATACCCTCAGATACACTCCGGAAGATCTATTGAAGAGCTTTTCTGCCAATAGTTATCTATGCGGCATCCGCCTGGGGGTACAGAGTCAATCACTCATACATAAAACGTGCGCTTCTTTCGACACAAAGGGGACCAATGCAAGGAATCGCTCCAGCGTCAAGATTATCAACGACGTGGGCACTTCAGGTACTCAGCGGCTGCATGCCACTGGATCTTGAGGTCTGCCTCCGAAGCAACTTGTACCATCCCCGCGAGGGGAAACAGGTGGTCAATGGCACCGAGTCCTATAGCAAGGAAACCAAAGGGGCGAAGGGTAAAATACGAGCCGCGTTGGTGAAAGATGGCAAACCCGATGGAAAGACGAATACGGGAGGAATATCCCTAGGTTCATTCCGAAAGTGGAATTTGTCCGGAGGCATGCGTGGTTCAAGCCGAGTCCGGTGATGGTGAGAACAATTACTGGGTACGGCTCGTACAACGCATAAAAGATATGATCGTGGTTTAATAAATGCACCCCATTGTCGGTGCCACCACTCAACACCTGAAACGGTGAATTATGTCTGAACTGAGTTCCTTTCTTACAAAGAGGAGCGCTCCGACTACCTCTCAGGGTCGAAAAGGAAGCTAACTGGCGAGGACCTAAGCAGTCTGATCGGCACAGCGCGAGAGCTCCACAATCTCTACGTCTTGATGACTGTGGTGGAAGACAAAAGGAAGCTGATCTATGACACCTAGGAAGTGACGTGTCCTCGATTGATTCCTGCTCAGTTTCATGATTACGAGGACAAATACACAGAGTGTCAATTTCTTCAATTGACACAGGTGAGAAATAGTTATTGTGGCGAAGGAATAGATATAATATGGTGAAGGGTATCATATTATATATATATATATATATATATATATATATATATATATATATA
>NNCF01126044.1:126607-143642 GCA_002313205.1 Laupala kohalensis
TATATATATATATATATATAGTAAGACCCGCCCGCCTGCCCGTGGCTGGGGACGGCAATGTGTCTCCTCCACGCGAGGAACGGCTAAGTAGCGGCACACAAGACACCTGCACACAATCACAAACATGATCTTAAATCCGGGATCATAAGATAGGTGTTGTAAATATTATTATATAATATAACCATAAGACATGGCTCCAAATGACGTTGTGCGACCGTTAAATCCTGGTAAGTAGTTCAATAATGAAATAAGGGACGGGATGTGTCACACACGAAAATACACACGAACCTCCCATTATTGAGTGTTTTACCTCTTCAGAAAATGATGTATCGAAGAAATCCAGCAGTTAATGACGTATTAAACGAATGAATGGATACTTTTTAAAGTTATTTAATTAGTACAAACGAGAATTATTGTTAACCGGGGAGCAATACTATTAAAGTGAAGTGATAACACAAATCACATTGTAGCTATGCATTAACTTTGATTAGTTTTAATTTTACTATTCTAACATTGAAAACCATTTATATAGGAAAATATAACCCACTTCAACATTATTGTTGAAGTTAAATAATTAATGATTAACTGAGAAGTGTATCAACGTAATCATATTCAGGAAAGTAAATTTTTACAGAGAACAAATGGATATATTGAGATTGTTGAGACACATAACTATGTATTGTATAACATATAAATATGGAAATAGTTAATTTCTACTTCAAAACTAGATGAGTTTTTGGGGTGGTATGTCTATTTATACTATATAGGTACTACATAGACATAAAGTACTTTTAGTTTACTATGTGAGAACTATATTAATTATAATGATTCAATAAAAATATTCGTCTGAAGTATCTTTGAATATAGAGATGTCGAAGAGCAGTCTTCAATAAGACAAATTGTGACATAGAATTATTTGACAAACTTAAATGGTTTGTAGCTTTTTCAGTGTAGTTTCAGTTTCTTTTTCACTTTTGTTAATGTCCGTAATACGTCAAATAATTAATATCATGTCATGACCTAATTAAAACGCATTTCGATATGTTGATGCCCTTATGCATCATTCTAGGTGAGTCTGAATACTGAACCACTCTACATATGACATCATGGTACAGTTAATTTACAATAAGAATCCAATATTTATTGAACACATAAATTCTCATAAACAGCTTGAATTTCTCTATTAAGAGAATACCCTGTCACATACAATGATTAAAAGTGTTTATTACATACAATCGAAAAGAATAATAACCCAGTTACTATGAGGAAGATTAAAGTAATGAAAAAGTAATTTCACGTCAGAATTTAATATTAAATGTAAACATCCGCCATTATTGTTCAATAAATTCAAAAATATTGTTAAGAAATGCAAAAATATTGAAATAATTCTATTAGAGTTCATGGTACCTTTAAAATATTAACAACATTTTATGATAAAAAATATTATATTAGAATCACAATTGTATACTCAAATAAAGTCTTGACGTAGCCTTATCATTGGTGTATTTTTCCCTTTTGCGGAAATAGATCAGTACAATTATTGTGAGGTTCCTTGATTGCCCCTTTTTTCTTTTCGAAATAAATGTCGAATATATTGTACATTAGAAACAGTTATAAATCCATTGTCATCAACTTCTTTTGTTTTTCGTTTAAAACGCTTCGTTGTTGTAAAATCTAAACTATTCCTACAAATTTTACGATTAAAATATATTTTTATGTCTGGTACGCACATGCTCAAAACAAAAATCTTATTATATTTAATAATTATTAAATTTCACTCTTAACTTGAAGTATGTTAACATTTCTATTTTTTTGCGATAATGTTAGTAAATCTTTGTAGATAGACATATGCTTTTTGTTTGTTTGTTTTTTTGTTGGGACTTTAGGGCTCGTCAACATTTAGGTCATTAGAGCCCATGCAAGTAGGGAAAAATGCAGTTTCGCACCATAGAGAAGAGCCGTAGTGACTCTTCCCCGTGTGTGGGACTCGCCGAATATCTCGACCATACCCACTAAAAAACCCTCCTGAAATCAACAAATATCTAAATAGAAAGATGAAAGAANATATCACAAAAAAAAAGAAAACAGTTTCTGAATATTATATGAGGAAAGAGAAGAAGAAGAAATAGAGGAAAGAGAAGAAAAGGAAAATGAAAGATACCCTAGCTCTAATAGCGTCGGGATCGAAGAGAACAAGAGGTGACCAAGGGAGGTCAGTATAGATAAAGGAAGGAGCATGGCACAAGTAAGTGGAAGTAATGCCAAACTCAGCTCGGGGCCCCGTGTTCGCCAAACACGTACTTACTAGATGTAAGCCCCCTGGGGGGTAGACATATGCTGTCGGGGACGTTTTTGTAGAACGTTTTCATGTAAACAGCATTCCCAGGCATAGTTCTCACCTATCTCTAAGGCTGTTTAAGCGGCGTAAGCGAATATACCTCTTTTTTTCGATTTCATCGACATTTATGGTCTAAATCATTTTCTATCTTTCTTTTCACGCATAAAAAATAAAAACTAACCTACGTCCTCTCTGAATATCTTAACTATATCCTTGGCGAATTTCATCACGATCGGTTCAGCGGTTTAGTCATGGTTATGTGGCAAACAGACAGACACAGTTTCGCATTTATATATTAGTATGGATTCGTTCGTATCCAATAAATTTAATAAATTTATTGTCAAAAAACAGTACAGACTGCGTATGACCACGTTGAGGACAATAAACTAATTTACTCTCCGGAAGCAAGCAAGGGACAATCCCGTCAATTCCGATCAAGGGCCCTAAGGCAGAGGCGGATTCAAAAATTTCAGCAACAGTTCCTAGATAAGATAAAAAGTTAGCTGTGAGTTATAATACATATATAATGTCAATATGTTTGTAATTTAACGTAAATATGTTTATAAATTTACATGTACAAGTTATTATCGAACTATACATTATTCTGAGTATAGTGTTTAAAAATCATAAGAATTAAAAAAAACCCACTAAATTCACGATTTATTGTTACAATAAACACGCCCCTAGACAAAGCCTAGAGAACCTGTATAAGAAATCCGCCTCTACCCGAAGGAAAAACGGAGAAAACCCCGGGCCAGGATGGGGATATATCCTTCTTCTATTCTAGTGAAAGGGAACAATTCCGTCATCAATACTTCCCAATATAACGTGGGACTCGTCACAGGTAAAAGGAAAAGCGTTGGCGCAGAATCCCAGTCATGGTGAAAGCACAGGTTTCCCTCTTCACACGAAAATTAAATCGGCGAGTTTGAGCGACGCAATTTGAAACGTCACGGCGCGCTGTGGTGCAGCAGCGTTGGCGGCGAAGCGTTCTCTCGAAACGTGTGCACACATCTCGATGCATCACTTATCGTTCGAGAGCTCGCGAGTGTATCGACGTTCGAGAGACTCCTGTTTCCGAGAGGAGGAGAATGAAGGAACAAAAAAAAGAAAGAAGAGAGAAATAACGGGAATATGCTCTGTCGTCCCGTCCTATCAACCCCGTATGCGATCGTTCTTCTGCAGGTTTAATTGAAGTCTCTTGTGGCGGTGATGGATGAGCTTTTGTGGTCAGGTAAAAGTGAAATCGAGAACTCATTTGCGTGCTGAATGCGTAGCTGTATAGTTCAGGGGGAAATTATTGGACGTCTTTCACAAGAGATGAGCTGGTTTCCATTCCAAGGTGAAAACATTACTAGTTTTTTTTTCTTTTTTAAAACAAATTATTTTAATANTCAATTGTCGAATCTAAGAAGCATCATGGATATCATGAACCGAAAATCTTCCTCCCAATAGACTGAGGTGGATTTACAAGTTTGGCGTCCATAGACAGTAGTAAATATAGTGCCCTTTGGGTGCAGATTTTATATATATATATATATATATATATATATATATATATATATATATATATATATATATATATATAATCTGCATACTCTGGATTCTGTGAAACCAATTCTTCAAATAAAATAGTTTTATTGCGTTTACATTAAAAGTTGAACAATAATTGACCCAAACAAATAAAATTACTATTCGATAAGAGTGTTAATGGTATTATATAAATTTTTTGGTACTTCTATTTAACAATAGTCGTAATGTTCAGGACTTCAAGTAATAAATGATATATGATTCTGCGAATTTAATGAACTATATTAAACATTATTTTTGTACAATACATCTACAGGGTATGGAAACATGTTATTTATATTTACGCGAGATTCACATCAAGACACCTTGATCTCGTACTACTCGCAGACAGCGAGTTGAACAACGTAGTTTCGTTGGCGTGTAGGCAAAGGGCGGGGCGTTTCAGAGAGCGCTCTAGTACCCTGCTGGGCGCGTCCTGTGCACTGTCTTAACGTAAAACGTAATGGGCTTTTCCTCGCCGCATCTCCCGCAAGAAAAAAAGAAGTGTTACGCACTGCAGGGAGGACGTCGGTCCCCGTAAACTTCTGCTTCAAGAGGAGGAAGCTATCCTGCAGTTGAAAGGGTCACAGGAGGGTTGAAGGGGTATCGCAAATGTTAATGCATTTTACGTTTTAAATATTTTATTGTTTTTTATTTTAGGTTGAGCTTTACACTACAGATTCTAATGATTTAGTGATTTAATTTTTGTAATCTGCGACACAATAATATTTGGAAAAGTTCACTTTTAAGTTACGTAAATTCTTAATTTCTACTAAGTAAGAGAAATAGAATATTCTCGCTTCGAGAATTTTCCTTGTAAAATTATTAATTGCCTCTGTGAGGCAGGGTTAGTTTTTTGTTATACGAAGGGTGAAAGAGAGAAATTCGTGAAAGAGAAAACGTTACTAGAGATTGGAGCTACAGGTTGTATTTTATTTACTTACTTTCTAACACGAATTTTACAGTTGAATTAAAAAAATATCGTTTCAAGATCTTTAATTAGGAATGTTTATTAACCTGTGTGAGGGTTTTTTAGTCCTAAAATGTATTTTGCAGATAAAGCGTATCAAATTTGAAGTGATATTTAAAATTATCTTTCTCTTTGCGATCACTTGGAACCTTGTTTTCGCACATAATTATCACGCTGACAGATAATATTAAATAGGCATAATGAAAGAAAACCCATTAAACGATTTTTTTTGTATAAATATTTCCGTATCATGGTTAGGTAAACACTCTTAATTAGTGCATGTCTTATATAGCGCATTTTTTACACTTATCTAGAACATGTCTCAGTATTTTAATAAAACAATTCACCTCAATGAACCTTTTTAATTTTTCACCATACGTTTACTCCATTGCATTAAACCCCCACCACCACAAAAACCCTTTCCCTCCTAACACACACATCTCCTCAACATGTCAGTGCTTCTTGTAACTTGGACACTACATCGCGGGAAGCCACTTCTTCTACCCATACCCATCTCGGCCAAGGAGCACACCGTGCCGTGCCGCGCCGCGCCTCCGACCACTGTGTCTGCACGGCCGCTCCATATTTTTAATGTTCTTAAAAGTTTAAGGAGGCGTTGACTGGAATTGTTCCCTCGGGGAAGATTCGTCGTGAAGACGTGCAAGCGCGGATTATGGCGTCGTAGACAGAAAGCGAGAAGAGGAGGCGGGGTATACCTTGACACTCTTCAACAGAGAGGGAACATTGCTCCTTCGGTATGAAGGGATGAAGGGATGTAGGGATTGTTTCTCTCCTCTTTAATTAATACTACATAATTTATTAAAATTACACGAATTGTTAAGGTATGATGAAGAATAAAGATCGGTACTGTGCCCCACTTAACTTTACAATTATATAACTTTAAAAAAATTATAGAAAGAAACCGCCTACCATTAATAATTCTACAAGATGTCAGAAAATCATTAATATATAAGGCAGAAAAATCTTTGATAATTATGACGATGATATAATTAAAATTCCAATCTGTTTTATATGTTCAAAAACGTACGCCTTACCTACACATCTGTCAATTCAAAAATTGTTTTCTTGAATTATCTTTCGCACTGAACTCTTTGTAATCGCCTCAAAGAATAATCTCAAAAAAACCTACAAGGTTTTTGAAAAATATAATTTCACTGATACTCGAAACTGGTGACACGTACGGAAGTGCTATATAACAATTTGTACGCCGAATTTAATGTAAAACATAAAACATTTTGAATTTTGAGAAACGGAAGTGGAGTGCTGTGTGTAAATGAAGCCGGAATTATCTATCCAGAAATAGATGTCCATTACCATGCATTCCAATTCAATTACCTAGTTTGATGTGGATCCATTAATTTGTTCGTGAGTTATCGGATAAACAAAATTTTTCACACACATTCATCATCGGAAAAATTTGAAAATAGACTCTTCCGGAACCAATGCGTGTAGATCTGAAGATATCACGAAATTATTTTTTTTATTACAATACTGAACTTATACGTACGTTATAATTGGAAACTAAAAATAACATGTATTTGCCAACGTTTTGAAGAATTTATTTCCTTCCTCGGGGATTATACTTATAACATTTTTTCCCGAATCATTTACATCCATCCATGATGTTAAGCCATACTGAGCAACCTTTAACTTACTTGTCTCTTGGTTTACTATCACTAAAATATCGCTATATCAAACGCACTGACAGCTGAATGTCACTTGGTTCACAGTCGAAATGAACCAGGAAGTGGAAAGTAGCTTCAGCATGGATAGGTATCATGGAGGATGTATGATATAGATATAGAAAGTTCTTACATGTAGAAGCTCTGAGGAAGGAAAAATATTTTCCGATGTGTCGGTAAATACATTAGTTTTTTATTTACCTTAACAATACATGTAATTTATTTAATTTTGGGGTTAATATTTTTACTCATATAATACAGAATTTATTTCAGAAATAGATAAAACCATAAGAACTTATTCTCACTGGCTTATATGTGAAATAAATCAACGGACTTATTTTAACTTTTTACGAAAGATGTTACTTCAAAATCTTGTGTTTTCTATGTTTATGATGGGGAAGAAATAAGATACTCGTGGACGTACGAGATTATAATGACTCGTATACGGTAATACACTCAGTAAGCATTTGAGTGAGGTTTCAAATCATCGCGTTTTTAACTCATTATGACAAACTAAAACATATTATCAATTATGAGTAATAAATGAAACGATTTTGTGTGAACATTTGCATACAATTTTCTTATTTTTAAAAGTAAGCTCATAAGGAAAGGTTAGGTCGGGTTTCTTTGAGGCCAGGAAAAAAAACCAACAACATATATTTTTAAAACCATATATAGTAAATGTAAACGAAGATAAACAAAACCGAAAAGGTTATATCAAATTAGCGTGAAAATATTAAGCTATTACCATGAATGCCTCGGCTTGTTCGTATACAACGGACCAAGTTGGTTTTTATTTATCGGAACAGACAAGATCAGTTGGTTCAACTCTCCTCCCCCAACGCCAGAAAAGTGCGGACCACGTATGAACCCGCTTATTAGTATGTTCTCTATTTTTAAGATACATAACGGCAATATAAACTCCCTTTTTAAATATGGAGAAATTCCGTGTTTCGTGTAAAAGTCAAAGTAAGTTTTATAACAATTTAATTTTGCATTGACGATTTTCATTAGTTTTTATAGAACGTGTAAATAATTCCGAATGTATAAAAAAAGTAATATCTATACATATAAAAAAACAAGTGCAATTTCACTATTTTTAAACATTACAATTAAATGCTTTGATATGTTATTAAAACAAATCCCATCTAAGTACAATATCCAAGCCTAAAGAATACAACAGTAAAAGTTTCTGTTGAAAACATTCTGTAGTATATTCGTAAAATATTTCCAGTCCTACATTTCATCAACTGTGGACGTAGGCTGATGGGGCGGAATGTTTCTTTGTAGATGTCGAGTAATAATTTTATCCGTTTTATCGTTGGGAAATGTAGCATTTGCTGTTATTCTGTCAAACATATAGTACTAAATTCTACAAATTATTTCCGTTATAAATTCTTGAAAAAAATATTGTGACAAGTCATAAGATACATTTAAATTTTATAGTAGTAAATAATTTTTTGTATGTTGTCAATAATAGCGTCATATTTATAACTTACATCAGTCTTCCATTCCTGAGCAACCTGTTTCCTCTATCCTTCTCTTGCGCTTTTCACCCTCCAGATTTTTAATTAAAAGCTGATCATCACTAAGCGCCCGTCCTTTCGCATTGACGGGGCAGCAGCGCTTATCACCAAGTGACAGGCAGCGTTGTGCTGCAGGTAGTACGTACCTCGCGTGTCATCAGGGCACTGCTGAAAATTTGTACTCACCCCTCGGCGGCTCTGCTCTGCCTATTAATTAACGCTGTTCACAGCCTGTAATTTACGTCTTCTTCGTGATAAAGGGATGCACTCCCCAAGACATGAAATTTACGACAACGTCCACAGAGGTATGATGTGGATTCTTGGAGCAACTCGCTCTGATATTTCGGTCTCCGTTTGTTGGTTTTGCAAAGTGCAGAATTAAAGGGAAAACATTTGTTTGCATTTTTATTTTCAAAAATATTAGGGGAAAAGATATTTTTAGAGCAGTTTTTACTTATGTTCGTTTTATGATAAATGTTTGAATGCCCATAAATGGCCAAAAAAGTGTGGAGTGGCAAATTACTTTTAGTCTTCAATGTTATTCATAACGTTCTTAAGATTTAA
Organism: Laupala kohalensis; assembly: GCA_002313205.1. Taxonomy (NCBI): domain Eukaryota; kingdom Metazoa; phylum Arthropoda; class Insecta; order Orthoptera; family Trigonidiidae; genus Laupala; species Laupala kohalensis. The sequence goes on from NNCF01126044.1 coordinate 135,278, forward strand.
CTGCAAAACATATAAAGTATTAAATTATTAATCCGTAAAGAAAAATTAAAATATTTTTATCGTCATCATATGAAAATTAATTCATAACATCGCATTCAAAATAAAATCTTATTTTAAGAAAACATAGTCAATCTTTGAAATAATTTATGATTTTTGAGTGAAAACTGTTTCAATTTATATTATGTTTTCTTCACGAGTTAAATTCAAATTTTTAAAATAAAGTTAAACTAATTCACCTTCTTATCACCACCACTAATAGATTTTAAATTAATGGAGAATAAACTGTTCTGAAGTATGCCTCAACAAATTTAAGACAAACATAAACACAAAACGCTATCATCAAAACGTTTCGGCAATCACACGAGAATAATATTGTGAAAAAAGCTCATTTTCCACCATTCGCCTCAACCTTCAAATGCAGAATTACATCTTGAATGTAATTATGACTACTGAAATGAAAAAAACTGATATAATATTTTATTTCTTAAATAACAGTAGTAATTTTTAACTTTTTGTAAACAAACAATTTTGAAGTTTCAAAAATATTGTTCACAAAACTCAAAATAAATCGTGCAAGACGTTTGGGACATTTAACTAGCGCAAGTAAAATTTAATCACTAAAATATCTGAAATCGACATAAATAAACAGAAAAACGTGAACTTAATGTGATTTCAACTAGAAAAACCTCACCGGTCATTTAAATGACAAAATTACAATTATAATTGATGTTGTAATGCATGGCATCTTATGGAGAAAACAAATATTTTGGAATGAAGACCAACTTCTAATAATGAAAGTAAGTAAAATTACTTTGCTTTGTAGTAAGTTTACCGTAGTATTTTTTGCATAACTTTTATCTATAAGTCAGCGGACATTTGAGAAAGATATTTTACTTTTTCCGAGGCGAGAGGTGTAAATCACGACATCGTTGCGATCGGCCGCCATGTTTGTACTTATGCCCTTATGCATTTCTTCTAAACTAGTCAAGAGAGATCCTGAAAATTGTTTGTACCATATTATTAACTGATGGATAGAAATTATATCATGTTTTTTCTTATTTACTATTGATATTATTGTGTTTGATGACAATTAGAGTAAAAACGAAGAAAACAATTATACATCTTAGTGATTTGACTCACTTGGAGCGCTAGTCCATCTTACTCTAAGAAAAATAAACAGGCGAATATCTGTGAGAATGGAAGCATTAAGAAACAAAAGAAAACTTCGGAGACAGGAAGGTCATTGTTTATTCATTTGAGAAAGCTGCTCGGGCTACGTGAAAGACAAGGCGCGAGGAGAACCTCAAGGAACACAAACCCTTGGAGACTGAGGAAAGGATCATTGTCTCGTATAATCCGTTTAGCCGTGGTAACCGAGCTTCAATATAGAACGTGGTTACATCCGGAACTAACAGCGTGACTCGGTGACTGGAATCGCAACCGATGCCAAGTTAAACAAAATTAGCTGAGGGGCTAGAGCTTGGCGTAAGGCGAAAGTTTGGTGCTGCTGAGTCCATCTCGATGACTAGAGAGAGGGAGGTCAAGAAAGTCTAGTGAGCCAGAGTAGTGCGGAGAAGTGAAGAAGTCCGCAAGACTGCTCATTCAAACTGTAGACACAAAATGTTCGCGACTTTATAATTATGTTAAGGAATTCTTAAAAAAATATGGACGAGGAAGATTCTCCCAAGGGGCGGTGATTAAATAATTGAGCACGTAATATAATTTGTTAATTGAGCTGTCCGAGAAGAAAAATTAAATTCTTCGACTAATTTTGTAAAATGACACGAAAAAGGATTAAGAGATGGGAAATGTTTCTGTTTGAAGAGTACTTGAGTTCATGAAGTAAAAGACTACAATGGAAAATGGTTTAAAGACAGTGAAATTTCAACATCATAAATTTACTCATATGAGTAATGGATGTGTCTGTTACTTTTTAAGTTCAATTTATATATCAATTTTAATTAGTTCTCTATCACAAAATATACTTTACATATCAATATCGGCCACGGCATGTTATGTTTTTAATTCACAATTATGGCGTGAACATGCAACACGAAACTGCAGATGTCAGTCAATTTTGTGAAGTGAAATATATTGAATGACAGAAAATTATGTTAAGGGTTTTTATTTATTTCCAATTGTATACGTTTGTGAAAAGGAACGTAAACTTAAAATCATTTCCAATAGAAATCTTTCGTACATCTAAAATTACTTCTAAAAATCAGTGACCTAAGAAATTATATTAATGTTCAATGTCGAGTTATATAAGACTTGTTGTAACAACATACTATAATTATTATTTGATATTTTCAACCCAAGAAATATTTCAGTCTACGAGTTGTATGATGGCAAAAATAATAGAACATTATACTTTCATTGATTCAACCATACAGTTTTAATACAAGAATAATTTAAATAATTGCATAAAAATTAATGTAATTATACTTCACACCAAAGTATATTTTTACGATTTAACAAACCAAAGATTATAGTACATCTGGTTGAGTTTTATAATTAAAAAAGAATTTTGTAGATGATACTACTGAATAGGAAAAGTGTAAACGTATGTTTTAGATTTGAAAATTAGATTTATTATATAAGAAGCTAGAATGTAGTATATACACGTTTTACCCGGTATTCAAGGTTGATAATAAATTACCTAAACTGAGGCAACGGATTCAACATACGTTACAACTACTTGTCATTAAATCTAAATTAATGTCATTTTACTCGATTTTAGGTGAGTTTCATTTAATTTACTAACCGCAAACTTTTCAAAAATATATAAACACAAAATTGAACTTTGTAGTAAGTCAACAAAATTATGAAAAAGTGAAAAGACATCGATATATTCATACACATACTTCATCAATCATAATTGTTTAAATCAGCGTAGGAAAAATGCAGCGCTAAAATTCAAAATGTCACGCATGACTATGAATGCCGTTTCAGATCAAATGAAATCCAAATAACAATTTTCCCAACATGACTACCTCTGTTGTTTCGTCTTCTTACTCGACCGATAACAATTGCCCACTCCAAAACTGAACCATGTGTGCCTCCATAAGATAAACCTCAGATCTGACAATCCTCATTCCCTTGAAGTTCCCCTCCTAGAATTCTACCTCTGTCTCTCCCAAAACCCCGCTACCAACTTGGCGTCTCCGTCATCTCCGCTTGGGCCTTCCCCGTAGCGTGAATTATTCTGCGTGGGTTCCCCGTGCAAATCAGCAGTCCCTGAGGCACGGAGATTCTCAAGACGGGGCTTCATCAAAATGATGGAGGAGAAGCTGTGCTCTAAGGAAAGGGGCTTTCCATGACTTACAGTAAAAAACACTTCCACTGCCTTTGAGAAATATTCATCTATTGTCGGGTGTAATATGAAATTATAATTCATGTTCCAAAACAGACAGGAGATGTGGAAAACACAGGAAAACAGAAAACTAAATGTAGTGTTATCCAGACACTAGACGTGTCTTTATCTGTTTTGACGCGCTAAACCTGAATCTAGGATCCGAATATATCCATGAACTTCAATTTTTAAATAACAAAGAACCGCCCTTAAATAAATGAAATACGAATTTAGAAAAACTGGGGGATGATGGAGCAATTTTGGCCTCGGATTCAGCGCGACAAAATGCTTGTATGCAAACGTCTAGTCCTTGGAATAGAACCATTTTTCAGTATTTATTGGTATATTTTCCGATTTAAAAATGTAGAATGATGGATATGAATTCAGCGCTTCAAAATACATAAGAATACATAAGTTTAGTGTTTGGAAGATACCATTCTCTAGTACGCCCCTGATATTTACAGAATTTTCTTGGTTTTAAAAAATAAACCATTTTTGTGTATTCTGTAATAACCTTTTCATAATATCTTACACAATATATATTTAATTGCGTAAAAATGTAGATAAATATATCAGCGATAATAACACTGAACATTATACATTTTCGTTACTGCAAGGTTAGGACAAAATATAGAATTAACAAAGTAGTAACGTACAAAAGGCAATTAAAATCCATCCCGAGTATCGTTATCTCTAGTCATAAAACGTATGTACATAAGTCATAACCCTGAGCAAACAACAGTCTCGAGGTTGCAGTAATTGAGGCGTTGGTGTAACGTCATTGCCAAGTGTTTGGTAATGAGGATTGCATTGTCGTCCCAGACGTCACTTGAGTTGGGGCGCAGATGCTTCTTAGGGGAAATCAACTTTGATTAAAGGAAAGCGTTTAGCAGAGGCGATATGGGAATTCAGAACGCTCTGATCATACGTTTATGGAACCAATGATTCATGTTCAAGCCATACAGAGTATTGGTCTTAATTGTAAATAATGTTCCTGCAGAGGAGAACATGCCTCGAGGGGTGACTGGTAACTTATCCTCCACGCACTCTGACGTATCGTAATCATTTCTGAAATATGGTACATGGGTCAAACTCGACTAAATATCTTAATTTTTTGATACAGAGAAGATTTGACAATTACTGCTTGACATAAAAGACGAATATTTCAGGATTGAGTTTTAAATCCTACAACATCATACATGAGCTGAATTTTAAATAAACATGTTAAAAGCTAAAGTGTTCATTCAAATAGAGTATGTACTGAAAGGTAAAATAAATTAATAAGATTTCCTTAGTTCGCAAGTTAATACAGAACATTACACAAGTCAGTCTTTGAATAAAATAATAATGTTTTGTTTTTTTTATTTTAAAATATATTTCTGATTAATACCAATTATCGAATTTGATCCCTCATTAATCCACAATATTCTAATAATTTTCTTCTCAATGTAGCAACAAATGAATCAATTTAAAGAAGCAGGTACACTGTTTCTTAAGCTTACTTGAAACTTGTTAGTTAAACATGTAGAGAAAACCTATTTGTTAATACAATATGACCATTTTCTGATAAAATATTTAGTATTGACATTTATTTTTAATCCAAAATGGAATTAATCACTATTTGAGAGTTTCTAGAACTCGTACACATCATTTTAAGTTTGCGGAACATAAAGAAAAATGAGTGGAAGTATAGACCTAAGGCAAATAACGAAATAAACTTGAAATCGAAAATATAACAAAAAGTTTAAAGGAAAACTAAATATATGGAGATTGACTACGATTAAACATTTCATACAAAAATGATGAAATAAAGAATCCGGGGTTTATTTATAGGTGGAAATTGTGTACATTTGTGGAAGGCCAACGGGCGGTGTAGTGGTTAACACCCCTGCGATGAGGAGTTCCGGGTTCGATTCCCGGTTCGTCGCCATTTTCACCTGACCGAAAGTTATCAAATAAGGAAAGAGTTTTCTTTTCACGAGAAAAAAAAAAATTCAAAGCTTAAATGACGAGTATTTAGTAGCAGTATGGATAAAGAATGTGTATCATAAATTTATAAATAAAATATTCTCTCACTATTTCAGGAACTCGTCTAAGAAACGTAATCCAATTTGGCACGAACTCACCTGAAAAAAAAGAAACAAAACAATAAAAATATGCGTCAAGAGTTTTATAGAGTGATAAGCAAATTCGAAAATATACGTCAAAAGAATGTAAAGATAGGAAAGAAACGAAAAAGTGATCAATTCAGTGTTTATGAAGATATTCAGGATGCTGAGACGTCGCTTTTAGAAAACGCGCATCACTTTTTACCTTTTAAGTGCTTTAAGCTCCTACATAAAAATGAAAAATTTCACACTATAGCAGAACATATAATATATGTATAATGCAAAATGATTAATCTACCATTAATTAACCTTTCTTGTTTGGTGGAATAATTTCTTCTAGCTACTTTTATATATAGCATTCTACATTCCTTTAGAAATAAATGTTTGGAAAAGAAGTTCAATTAAATTTCTTAAACTTTCAAAGTACAATACAAATGGATACTCTCTGAGAGAAGTAGTATTGCAAGAAACATCATTTGCGGCCGTATTTAGAATAAAAGCAAAATACACTGACTGTTAAAAACCGTTGTACTTAATATCGTAAATGATAAGAGAATTTCATTATTAATATTTTATTATTATTATTGAAAATGTACATTCCAAGAATTTATTGCATTCAAAAATCAATAATTTCTGATAAATTTAGGGAATTTTTACACCATTATTTCACTATTTTAGTATAATATTTCACTATTATATCACTATTTCACAATAAGACACGTCGTTATTTACGACAACAGGAACATGTCGAGAGATACTATTAAGACTTCTAGAAATATTAGATTTTTAATCAAACGTAATTTTGTTACTTCTTTTGAGTTCTCCTCTAGTCTTTCCTCCAACCACATGTTTTTCCGCTTGATTTTGTGTGGTAAACTTTTTTTTTGTGTTTAACTGTGACATTCAAATTTATCATCTACATAGTAGAATATATTAACCCATTATTATCCTTTCAACACATAGTAAAGATAATAATTAATGTGTTTGTCCAAATTTATACTGATATAGTGAAAGAAACTACTCTGATCGACTTCTGATACCAAATCAAAATTTAATTCCTGATAAATCGCAAACCCTCCTCTCTCAACATGGGACATTGACAATTGTACGAACGCCCACGTCTGTTCCTCCTTGCGTATCTACATCATGGACAACACAATGCTAGCATCATGGGACTCATCCGATGCCCATGGGCTGTCCATGCTCCCTCGAGAGGGTCCCCTCGCACGCGTTGCAGAGAAACGCCCAGAGCTACCGTCCACTATCTCCCCTCCTCTCCTATCTTGCTAACCCCTTGTCAGAGTGACGATATCCGGGGTTGTCTTCAGGATTTACGGGACCTGGGACTGATTTTGAATATGGGGTCCCTGTCCCCTCCTTTTTACTCTTCCCCTTTATCCATTTTTAGCACGTTTAAATAGTTTTAAAACGTAGTCTGCGTTAAAACGTGCTGAATATGAAAATACCACCAGGAAATGTAAAAAAAAGTAATAATAATTATCAAAATGTAACTAAAATATAAGTGGGATTAAAATTTCCATGGGAAGAAATATTTCAATTCATCATATACATTAATACGAAAATGTCTCCCATATTTTTCACAACTTTGTGCGTAATCAAATTGAGAAATTACAGCAATTCATCAAATAATTCTGTAAGTGTTAAAATATATTGTTTAAATACTATTTTTAAGAATTGAAACTGCTATAAAGCATTGAATTAAAAAAGTGATGAATAACAAACAAAAAGATTAATCACACTTTACTTTTCAAACAAAAAATAATCAAGTAAACAAATTAATTCTTCAAACGATAAGTAATATTATAAAATAACACCCTCACGCATCAAATAATACGCACGAACATTAAATATGACACACAACATGAACAAAAAACAAGAACATCCGGCAAATGAAACAGTGAACACATTTAATACGTAAGCTTACGCAGCCAAAAGATGCAGCGTCACCGAATGAGAGAATAGGAGAACGGCATAGAGGTCGCGTGAGTGGAAGATTCACGATATCAAGAGAAACATTACATGCAGACATTCCTCTGTGCTCCTATTCAAAGTAACATAAAAATGACACATGTACAAAGATTTAAAAAAATTATTGTCAAAAAACAGTACAAACTGCGTATGGCCACGTGGAGGACAATAAACTAATTTACTCTCCGGAAGAAAGTAAGGGACCATCCCATCAATTCCGATCAAGGGCCCTAAGGCAGAGGCGGATTCAAAAAAATTTCAGCAAAAGTTCCTAGATAAGATAAAAAGCTGCGAGTTATAATACTAATAGAATGTCAATATGTTTGTAATTTAACGCAAAAAATTTACACGTAAAAATATTATCGAACTATAGATTATTCTGAGTTTAGTGTTTAAAAACACTAAATTCACGATTTATTGTTACAATAAACACGCCCCTAGACAAAGCCTAGAGAACCTGTATAAGAAATTCGCCTCTACCCGAAGGAAAAACGGAGAAAAACACGGGACAGGATGGGGTTACAGAATTAATGTACACAACCGTGCCAAAGTTGAGTACACATAAAACTAAATTAATATGAGCCATACGCCAAAACAATCATGCTAGAAAATAGTTTTTTAAAAAATTGTTATAAGTTATTTAAAAAGTGCTACAGCAATGGCGTGATAAAGTACAAGACGGATTACACTTTTATTAAAATCAATAAATTATTTTACTGTGTAGAAGCACTGGTGCAGGAGGTAGTTTTTAACCGCGGATTTGAAGATATTCAATTTCATAATGTCTGTTATATTCTTGGGCAGGGAATTATATAGAACGATTCCCGAATGATAAGGTCCTTTTTGGCAAATAGTAGTTGCCACTCTAGGGCGATGAATATTATTACTATTGCGAGTATTGTGTTCGTGAACGAGA
>NNCF01126044.1:158600-259672 GCA_002313205.1 Laupala kohalensis
AAGAAAGAAAGAAAGAAAGAAAGAATAAACTCCTGGTAATAACGCTGGACACAGGAATGAATAATTTTGAAATAAAATGCTCAAATACTCAACACTCAACGGTTTCATTCTCAATATATGTTATACATATTTGTTTGGTTAATGGTTGAGGTTACGAGATAAAATATAGGAAGGGTCACTAAATTCCCACGGAGTGCCAATTCCCATGAGACTTATAGCTTCACGGCAATTGTCTGTGTAACGGTGTAACCATAAAGCGCCCTATTTCTTGTTTCTATTGGCAATATGAAAGAAATTGAACTCGTAACTTTGTAAAATTACCCAAGAAAATCAGTGCTCGTACATGTAATTCTTTATCCATTTGCAGCGTTCAGACAGCATTTTCACACGTATGCCGTATAACTTTGCGCGGTTATGATGAATATACCTGTACGAAGAATGTTATGCCATACACAAATTCTTAACCAAGATAAATAAATAATTGAAATAATTAAAATTTAATAATTATTGAAATAATTAAAATTTAATGATTATTGAAATAATTAAAATTTAATATTGATAGCTAATAGACCCGAACTCTTGCCTTTGAAGAATAGTTCGATGATACATTTAAACTGTGGATTAAAGGTATGATTACATCGTAGTGGAGAGATATGCTGAGAATGGCAGAAGGATGGGAAAAATTTACCCTGTATCGCAAAATCTTACTTCTTAAGGGTACCTTTCAAAAGTCTTTCGTTGTACGTTTATTATGTTCAATATCTTGGAGACTACGACCTATAAAACAATGATCTAATATTTTATTTCCTGTCATTATTACTTCTTCTGTCATACTTCAAAGTAAGTACCGTCAAAGTAAATGCCAAAAATAGGTAGTGCCTTCTTTCATCTTAACTGTGAATTATTTGTTTTATAATTTGTTTTAAAATTGTCATTGAATCGTAAGAACTACAGACAAAGGACCCATTAATGACATTACTATGCCCTCGGTAAGCCATTATGGTCAAGCATTATATTGAAAGTCTGAGGTCAATTAAAAAGATCCTAAGAATTAAATATAAGATCCCACATGTTATTTTTCCTTCTTTCACTGTTTGTGCGAATTAATTACATTGGGTTTAACATGTATTATATATAGTTACGTCCAGCAGTTTCCTCTTTTGGTAGTAGATTTCATTAAAACTATTAAAAATATCTTTACTTTTAGGTAATGTTCCAGACGTATTTTTTGAAAAATAAGGAAAATACGCTTTCCAAAGTTTCGTTTTCCTACAGCTCCACCTTAGTATATAAACAAACTAATTTTTGTCGTTATTTATGCTATACCTTTGAGTAAAATCATCTTGTCTTTTACACTGCATTACTTCCATGGATATACTTTTCTCTTGGTTGAATATTAAACAATTCAGATCTACTTATAACGTTTTCTCTCCGTTAGTTTTCATTGCAAACCGAAAACAGTGTACTAATATGAAACTTTCACACAAAACATCCCACTCACATCTCTATAAAGCATGTAATTCAATATTGCACCATCAAAAGTGACTATTGTACTGTGGTACCGTTAAATATGATTGAATTATCGTGAAAAGCTATCTGGATTAACATAACACATAAATTAATTTACAATAATCTCTGTTAGTACGACTTAAATTGAATTGATATGATCATATGTTTGTTTGATGTTGATTACGTCATATGATTAGCACATTGCCAGCCAGATTTCGTATTCGCAACAGGAGAAATAGGGGAGAGTGGGTTATCAGGATAATAATAGAGTAAGAAAACGTAACCAAATTTTATAGTTGCATTTAAGCTGAAGATTATTTTATACACCACACTTATAGCAGAAATTAGATTTCTAAACAAGTCTAGTTACTCGGATCTTACAAAGACCGAACCAAAAGGAGGCAGTTCTTTTATAAGAGTTTTACGCATAAAAACGCAACAAAATGCCGTTTAATGATATATACAAGAAGAATCTACAATTATATTCATTAGTAAAACCTACGAAATATTCTAATATACAAGTTTGCCTAAATATTGTTGATCTGAGGTTTTTTAAAAATTATTTTATAACATTTGACTCGTGATGAAGGAATAGACTGCGGAATACACTATTTTTAAACCAACTAATATAAGTTCCCAGCTCCTCGAGACATACACCAAGATTCTGTGACAAAATGAACCCTCTGAATTATGATGTAAAAAATTAGATCTCACTATCTTTTGCTTTTCTTTGATCATTTATTAATATATTTATTTAAATTTTCTCACTATAATGACTATTTACACGTCCAAGCATATGATGCGGGTTGAGTTTCTGTTTCTTTCAAAGAGATATGAGAGATATTTTTCAATTCTCCTAGTATTAGATTTCTAGTCATTTCAGTAGTTTATTGCTTCTTTATTGAAAGAGAATTTAAATTCAATTGCCGAAGCGAGATCTCAAAATACGTCAGACCGCTCCCGACGACTGCATGGTTAATGTTTAATGATAGTTGATGACTTAGTTTAATGATAGAGTCGGCACTACTCGTTATTGTATCCACTGTGACAGGAAAAAGTGAAGTAAATATATCCTCAAAATTTCTAATATGTTTCATTTTCTATTTTTTTAAATTTACATTGTACCTAACAAATCTCCAAAACAATTCTTAAGTGTGCTACGTGGATATACATCTGTCATCTAAACAGCTATGCCTTTCCAAGTAAATGTAAAATGACAACGATATCTACAAACTGATCAAAGCAATGATAAAAAAGCAAAGCATCTAATATGAAGGTTCCAGAATAGGTTTGAGCGCACCTACAATTAATTTTATCAATTTTAATTTAATATTAATTTAAGTTGAGTGAATCAGTTAGAGTGAATACGTTCAGAGGTTTGCTGTTCTTGGAAACAATATTTTCTTCAATTTTTTGTGAACAATCAATTAAAGTGAACGACGATTTAATTTTCATTATGAAAAATGATTTAATTTTAGGAAGTATATTATATTGCATACAAAATATGCAATCTCATTCCAAATTTAATACTACATTTCACTTCCAAATTTCGTTCTTCTCTTTTGTCGTTCATTACAATTTCTGAAAAATGAATTTTCCTTATAATTACTGTTAAAAATAACTACAAAGTTCTCGAATAAAAAATATCTTCGTTATCAATTTCAATTTTAATTTCGTTCTTCAAAGAGATTTGTATAGCTCGAAAGCAATACATTTTGCCATTACTAAGACTTTCGTACGGCGGTGATTTTAAAAGTCTTGCGCTGGTAACCTGTCTCTTGTGCAAGCAATTTGTGGCGAGCAAGCTTAACATTTGCCTTCGCACTGCAAGGCCCTTCATACCTTGGTCGAACCACCGTCACTCACAGCCTTTGTTCAACCTTAGGCTTTGTGGTTTTCCTGTGTAAAGTAATTAACTGTTAAGTACTTGTCACTTTTGCTTCCCTTAATTACCCTTGACTTCGTCACTGATCAAGGTCGGTGATTTCACCTGATTAATGTTGGTTGTTCTGCACGTAGAACAAGCTGAAGGAAATTCCACTTTAATTCTTTTTTCATTAAAACTGACTTTGTTAGTCTTTGTTTAACAGTTAATACGGTTACGGTTAATATCGTAATAAATAAAATACATTTTTATGAAACCATATACAACTCAGTAAAAACGATGCACAGCTTTAATGAAAAATTTTCAATAATAATAAATCATTTTTTAGGATTCTAATTGGAAAAAAAATCTTAATGTATTCTTTCTATTTGAAAATTCTCGGTTTCAACCAATCGTAGAGCTCATTTTTTTCACTATAAAATTATTTTATTTTATATTTGAGGAAATTACCGTGAATGTTACACAATTAAGATACATACAAATTATAATATAAATAAAAATTAAAGCGACGTATTTCCATTATAATTTAATTTCGGGTTAACTTCCAAACGAAGGTACAATCAGCTTCTTAATCATGTAAGTCTACAAATGGTCACAAAAAGAATATAAACAAAGAAATTCGTGCGTTTTGTTAAAATTATACTATAATATAATATTTTATCACTCGAATATGTGGTAAAAAAATAATTCATTATTCTTTAAGTCAGTTCTACAATATCTCTCTCAACCACTTTACTCATGTAGTGACATGTATTTCAGTAGCCTATATATACATAGAACATTGGAATTTTACTCATATTTTCTTCTTAAATTCAAATTTTCATAAATAAGAGCATATTGACTTCATATATACATTTTTTTTCAAATTTCTAATGAGTTTCTTCATCTCTAGAGTTATATCTTACAGCTTGCGATCTTCGAACATACTAAATGAAAAGAAGTAAAAGATTGCTTCTAAATCAACAAACTCGGATAAAAACAAGACCACATGACGGACTTTCGTTTCTCTTTGCACAATTCTCAGCTTGTTAAAAGTTTGCGACTCTTTCGAAAATGGCTGAGCTTGCAATATTACCTCTGCCAGTAATTTCGTTCTCTTACTTGTTTGCACTGCAGCTAAAGGGTATATTAGTTACAGAAATATGGATTTTTCAGCAGCTAAATTCTTTTTAATTCCGAACTAAGACTTGGAAACACGTTCCGTCTCGGAATGGAAGACAAGGAGTGGAAAGTATTTCCATAGACTACCACTTCTGGAGTAATTTTATTTCGAAAGAAAAAATTCAAACTAGTGACTGCGGTTAAAATTAGATTAAATAGGTTTTCCATATCTCCGAACGCTTCTTTATTTAATATTTAATATTTTTAAAGACATAATACCGAAACAGCTCTAATGTCTAAATGTCAAAACGAACAGCACAGAAATGCTACGTGCTAATGATAGAACTTTTACGAGATCTTACTTTTGAAAATAATGTTTCTATATGGCATGCGAAATTTCACAACCATTTTTCACTTGCATACTAACATTTGCGAATTGGAAGAGGAGGCGAAACCATAGCCTTGAAATGTTGTTCAACAACTACAGAATAAATGAGTCATTACTCATTATGCGATACCTGAAAATAAATCAGTGATTTAACTGGGATTTTAATTGTCTAATATAATGTGCACATCTTAAACAATATTAATTAATATCATAAACAATCAGAGAGTGAGAAGACGTAATATATAAATCGGTTTATATATTTATTTTTTTATACAAGTCAGTGAATGGGGTTAGCAAATTCATCTAAGAAAAACGTATGAAAAATAAGTTTGAAATTCAATATTATTCTTAATTTTATTTTATTATATTAATTTCAAAACAGCAAATCTACAACGAAGTTCGAAGATTGAGAAGTGGAATGTTATAAATTGTATTAATTTTTGATACTGAATTATATTTTTGAATTACGTTCAGTTTGATTATTTTGTATAAATTATAACCATATTATCTCTTGCCGTTCCATAACATTTTTCTCTTTTGAAGTGGGAACTGAGAAATAATATTTACAATTCTGACAAAACACAAAGAAATATGTCTTCTTCCGAATTCATCTTTTGTGGACCACAAAATGCGTTCAATCTATTAAATTTACATTTCGCTCTGCAGCATTCAATAGCTGCAATTTTATTCGCGTGTTTACTCCTAAGGAACGAGGTATACCTTAATAACGAATTCATTACTCAAACTTTCGGCTATTACTAACGATCTGCTCACCCATTCCTTTCAGCCTTTATTTTTCTTTTCCGTTCCGCAATGCAAGAAGCGAGAGGGGAAAAAAAGAGGACTGCACTGCGTCCTACGTTCGCAGTGCTTCGACTTTAAAGCCGAGGACTCGCAATTACAGGCAATCTTTAGTAATCAGAGCTCCAGAGCGGTGATGGTGGCGCGGTGAGACGGCGGAAGCATCGACGACGCGGTTGCGGTGAGCATTACGTCGGCGGTTGTAATAGCCCAAGCGGAGATGATGGAAATGGGAGGATTACCAAGGTGACGCTAGCGTTAGCCTGGCGGAGCGAGAACGAAACAAGGCTCGCGCGCGCTTTACGCTGATTGTTTCGTCAATGGAAGGAACGTCTCGAATGAGCAGTGTTGCTTTGCGTAGATAATACGTTACACGTGGTGAAGTTGGCTCACATATCGCCCAGGAAAGATGCGAGTATGACGTACGCCAGTTGTAAATTTACACTGGTCGTTTCTTCCGTGCAGAAGAAATACATTAGTAATAATAATTAAAATTGCACGTTAAGTTATGGATTACTATTTTCCATTATAAATAATAAAATACGCATTTCACCAAATCGTTCACATATTACTCGGAATCAGAGAAAATGGAGTGGATGAGACAATATCCTAATCTGGAGCGACCCGTGGCGTAGTGCCTAACGCATTCGCCTTCTACCTTCCAACCGATCCAAGTAGAATCCGAGGTGTTCACGGCAGGTTTTCTCGGGGTTCTCTCGTTTCCCCTACCTATCATTACACCACAACATTCACTCATAATCATTCACCCCCATGTCATTTATAATCACCGCTTCAGGGGAGGTGCGGCAGGAAGGGCATCCGGCACCCTAATATTCCCCAGCCAAAACCAAATGAAGTATCCATACCCATTCGCCGACCCCACATGAAGTGGGAAAAGGCTGGGTTAAAGAAGACAAAATCCTAATCTGGTTAACAAAATCAGGTTAACTTTTACACACTCGTTAGTGGGCTCGTGTCGCACTGAGTGCGGCCTGTGTCGAGCTCAATCTTATTCTGCTTTTCTAAATGAAAAGAAGGGTATATAATTAAGGGTAAAAGAAATGATGGGAAACGGATGTATAACTCTAACATACTCCGTGTATTATGTTCTGATAAATTTGATCACGAACGAATTTTGATATGTTAAAACATCAGATGACATAGAAATAAGAAATAATTGTGAAACATTCAAAATTAAACTATCAAGCGCGTTGGGAAGAATTAATAGTTGCGGTCTCAAAATAATATGAACAAGTTACAAGTTAAATGTTTATTGATTGATTATGGGCTTAGTAACCTAATTCTGCAACAAAAATCACCTTAGATATGAGCTAAAAAAAGAAACAAAATAATCCTCATATTTTCTATTATATTATATTAATCAGTTACATTCCAAAGCTTAAGAAATAACTCTTTTATAGGTACAAAACAGACAAATGGTAATAAACACAAAATATGAACGTGGACTCATCTGCTACAAATCTAGAAGGAAAAAGTAGTAAGATTGATAAGAAGAGATCGATAATGAGTGTGGGCGCATGCTGCACTCGCCGAGACATTACTCGCTACTCACTTTTCAGAGGGTAACGAACAATTTACAGCGGAGGGAAAATTCATTGTTCTCAATATGGTTGACAGTTTCAGTTTTGTATGTTCCACAGTCCGTTTTCCAATTATTCCCTAATTCTATATCACCTGATTTATTATAATAATGAAAATTCGTGATGAAATTTACTTGAATAAAATAAACATGACATGTTTATAATATGTAACTATTTATAATGATAAACCTTAATTTGCATTTAGGAAATTGGAATGACTCAATTCTACACTGACCACACTCAATGTGACATGCGTACACTCGCAAGACTGTAACAGGAGGGTTAATTTGTGCTATACAGTAAAACAAGCGAAAAATTTGGAACACTGGAAGTTTTGAATTAATTTTATCTTGCCGTTACAAGATCTCGGGTAAAATAGAAAATATATCACTGGTGTTTCGTGTCATAATTATATTTTAATGTTGAAAGTCTGTACTAAATTATCGTACACTCATGTTTGAAGTAATAATTTACGTTTATTATATGTTACTGGATATGCACTAATGATATATTTATTCTACGTATAATGATGAACTGTAGTTCATTATCGAAATTATTTGGATTTCCTTCTCACAAATATTGAATAATTATAGCCACGAGTACTTTCTAGTTCGTAATGAATTTCGTTGAGATGAGACAAAACAAAATTACTAGCTCGCTCCGCGACTCCACGCCGACAGAGTGTGATCGCCCTCATGAATTACGAGGATAGAGTAGAGAAGATGGCAGTGCCACCACGTCTGTATGTGAAGCCGCAGTTTCGCCTGTTGTGGACTGCGGTAGGGCAGGCGATGCCGGCAGCCATTAGAAGCGCGTTGAGAGACGCAGTCGAGGGTTGGAGTGAGGGAGAGAGAGAGGCGGGAAGTATTCATTAAATGATCGATGCCTGGGTGGGTTTGAATGTCGACGCGGATGCGGATCACCGACCATTACTAGGGAAGGGAATAAAAGGGCACGTTTCACTCTCGCATCCCATCCCAATCCCTCACTTCTTCCCCGCTATCTACTTGGAAGCCGCTTTTGCAGCAACTCCCGCCTTAACTGCTCGTACAAGTGCGACTACCCTCAAGGCTACCAACTCGGTTCTCTTAAGTGTCTGTGCAATTTTCAGTCATCAATGATACCTTCGCAGTGCGTCTTCTCAACTTCACATGTCTTGCATGTTTACAGCTCGATTTATCTTAAGTAATCCAAAAAACATGAGTTCGCTGACTGCTTTTATTACCAGCTTCTATTTAATGTGGGACCAGCTCTCCAATTAAGTCGAATCACAGAGATGTATAATTGTCTTCTTTTATTTAATACTAATAATAATAAAAAATGCAATACGAATAATATTGATAAAAAGGCATGACTTAATTTCTATATATCAGTTAATAATATAGTACTGACAATATTCAAGAACTCACTTGACTCGTTTGAATTGCACACGAGCATGTAAAAGCAGGGAGACCAAGCGCGACGGTTTCGTGATTTGTGTATCTCCTCTCGGAAACAGTGAAATATCTTTCTCAGATATCCAGTGACCTATAAATAAAAGTGGTCTAAAAATACTATTGAAAATTTCCTACAAATCAAAGTAAATTTCCATAATTTCCGTGATTTTAAAAGTCTTATTTTGTAAATAAGGATTTTCTCTATAAGACGCGATGTATTTCAGCATCAATTATAATTGCAATTATTTCATAAATATGGCCGCTGACATATATACTACAAATTGAAATCACAAGAAAAATATGTTTTCTGTTGATTTATGCTGATTTCAGATATTTTAGTGATTTAATTTTACTGACGCTAGTACTACCTTAACTACTCATATTTGTTAGTATTAAGGGTAAATATTTTAATCGGATTTTAACTCACTTCCGATTTTCCAATAAATCTGAAATTTGGTACACATACACAATTCCGATGACAATCTGGCTTGAGATATCAAGCCTTAAAATTACCAATACTGCTATAAAATTTCTGAAAAACACCCTCATGCTTTTAAAATGTACCATTAATATTTTAATAATATCTACGTTTACGTACTTTCTCAGTACTTGGACCTATGATGAGTGACAAATGTAGGGAATTTTAGAGTGTTTATACTTTTTGTTTTTCAATTTTTCTTTTTTTCTTTTTAGTAAATTACTTTTTAGTAAAAAGTCTTTTATATTTAATTGAATATAGGTTCATTTATAATTTTGATGACACAATACGATACCATCCAATACATTGTCGATGCTTAGCATATAATTATTAAGTGATGCATTTCTATTGTTCATTAATAATGATTGTTACATATATTAAATAATTACGGGATTTTACATGAATCACACGAATAAAAAATCACCTCACTTGACTCCTAACTGGTAACTTTTATTGTGATCCATTTAATTAAATCTGCGAGTTAATGCAAATAATATTAGTATTTGATTCATTCCGTTATGTTACTTTTAACCTCAATGTAACATGATTGCCTTCTGTAAACCAGAAACTATGAAAAGGCTGTAAATATCACAAGAAACGGAGGTCACTCAATCAATCATAAGTTATCATTAAAAATCAAACCAATCCATTCCAACCACAGAAACTTGTACATCACACATCATATCTAAAAGTACTGACTTACCTGTTAATTTTTTTAAGAGGTGAAGATAAAAAATTTTGAATTTCCTAGTGTTGGTGTTCAATTAAAATCGAATAATTATATGAAACCAAAATAATTTTACTTTAAAAGCGTTGGTTTCATGTGACTGGTTTGCGAAAAGCTAAAAATGAAGATGCAGATTTAAAGTGCTTGATGCTTAAAAAATTAAAAAAATAGGTTGAATTTATAACCGATTTCAAAAGAGCACGTTTTCTTATCATTTCTGATTGTATCATTCACTTACTTGGATTCATTGTTTAAACATAAAGTAAATTTTGCGAAGGACTGTTTATGGATAATAATTATTTGTAATTAAACGTCTTCAGTAAACCGAAATTTTATTTTCAAAATGCAATACGAAAATAAATTTATAATAATAATTGTTGTTAATATTAATTTTTTAACAAAAAATGGAAACGGATTTCTCTAACAGTTAACAATATTGTTCAAAAATGAAGAACTTAAATATTTTTTCATTTTTAAATTGATGAAAATTTGGTGTAATTTTTCCCCAACAAAGTGCTTAGTACAAAAAGATGTCGGTCTCTGATTACGTGCGCGTGTTAGCGCCTGTAAATCCCCGACGAGATGATCCTTCTCAACCGGCCAACGGCGCCGCAGGGTCGATGCGTGTCTCAGCTGAAGAGCGGATTGCGGCTCTCGCCGCCGCGGGGTATACCCTCCGAGCGGGCGTGCATTGAAAAGAGCGAGGAAGGTGAGGCATCATTTTTTTTTTCCACTCTGCCTTTCGGAGAAGTGTCCTCAAACCATGCGACCTCAAACGACGATTGGAGCGTGTCAGTTGAAGAGACGGTCGTGTTTCTGGCTTCGTTTGATCTACATGCAGGTGTTAGTTATACGCTGCTCTCTTTTTTAAATATGCGGATGGGTTTTCAATGCCATCGGAATGGAGGGAGGGCAAGTTTTTTAATTCAGTCTCGTTAAACGGAGGTTGGAAGTGGTGTTGGGTGTTTAATGATCCTTTTCTCTTGTGTTACGGCGAAAAATGTTATATTATCTTATCACTACACGAATTTTCTTTTAAACAATCTATACCCACAACTGTGGATATAATGTAGGAGATGGTTATAGTTAAATACAACGTGATAAATAATTAAAAATAATCAGCTGTATGGATAACTATTACTTCACCTATATGAGTTTCTCTGTGTGCATTTTGATTCAGTACCCGGAAACCATTTTTACTCAGCCTGGTTCCCAAAAATCTTTTAGTATATATTATATTGCAAATATACATGATATTTTTAAGAATGCACTTTTTCTAATCTAGGAATATATTTTTTAGCTTTAGACGTTTGAAATATTTACTATATATTTTCGAGCTTTCCTGAAATATTATCTTCAACACAGAGGAAATAAGTCATTTTAATCAATTATTGTGAAATGAATAAAGTAAAATCTATTAGATCAAACCAATAGGTAATAAGGGAATTTTAATTTTAACACAGAATTGAATAATACACTATTTATGTTGTGATAAAACTTAAAAATAATTCTCTTTAATCAATTAATTTTCAAAATAAAAAGATGTACTGTATTAATTTATTTGAATCTATTGTATTCTATGCAGTGAACAAGTTAAGCAAGGGCTACATCTTCATATTCTGTTAAGTGCTTCTGAAAAGCCATGGAACTCCAAACTTGTAGCTTCGGAGAGCGCTCGTATTGGAAAGTTACGGCAACTTTAGAGAAACGCTCGCTTGTAACCATACACTTGAGATGGAAGGAAACAAATTCTTGAGAGTCTAAAATACCTCAGACTACGTCAATACCAACCAACATACCATGGTCACAACTCTTTCCTTTCTACTCTAATAAAACCCTATCACAAATCAGCTGTCATATCTATAATTTTCCAATTTACGCAAGATTCCATCTGTGATCGTCTCTCATTCTCTTCTTGAATTTTTTAAGATTGCGTTTAATGACGTAGTTTATATATATTTTGTAACAAATTAAAAAGTTTCGAATTCTATGATCAATTGTCCCCGAAAATGTCATAATTAAATGCCGGAACTTATTACAAATTTTATTCAATTTGTATTTTAAAACAAATTTTAACGAACATATAATTAGATATGATAAATAAAAAACGTTTGTTTGGTAAAGAAAATGCATATTTCGTTAGTTATATACCAAACAAACATTGTCCAATGAAATTAATTAGTTTATACTTTTATTAACATATCGCACCACAAACTTTTTGAGGACAAGTGATTCAACCTAAAATAATAAATCATTTTAAGCTATGAATATAAGTACGTTTATATTTATTAGTATCTAGAATTGTGAAATATGTACGGAGGTATTAGCATTTGGAATTAAATTACCTTAATAAAAACCTTAACACATTTTTAGTACCCAGCTTCAATAAAAGCTTGTTTCTTTAGTATTTAATGTATTATTTTACACTTCGAATTTAGAATTCGTTTACTTTTTTTTTGAAATAATTAATCTTGCGTGTTCACATTGTTGCGACTTTGGTTACAAAAGCAACAAAGGAAAAGTGAACAATCTATGAACTCGAAGCTCTTTGTGCAAATGAGTGACATCTCTCGATTGTTGAACTTCTGTGAATTACTTCCTGAAACATCATAGGCTCATTCAAAAATCACGCCTCTGAATTAAATAAATGAAAGGAAGAAGAGGATGAACGAATATTAATTAACGAGCCTTTTTAAATCATCACGAAATCCACAGGACCTTTATTCTATGTTTCCTCGCCAGAACAACTTAAAAAAAATCTAGCCTTATGTTTCAAGTCATTCGAACAAGATCGACGATCCATACCCACAGATCGATACGTGGTTGACCTGTGACGTCACGCTGGCGCGCGGACCATCGTCGGTATGAACATGCCTCGGACGAGCTGAAGGGTTTCTGTAACTCGCTTCTTCGCTTCTCACCCAGAGACCACGCCGACAACTTCTCTTCAGGCTCAAACAGAATTCTCTTCAGTCGGAAAACGCATATCTTGTTAGCATCATCAAGCAATCGGTTCACGAGATAATCTCCCGGTCAAACTAAAACGTGCTCATCGCTTGGCCACAAACTTGTGGTCTTTCAACATCTACTGAACGTCAACCCAAATCATCAAATCAAAGGTGATAATATATTTCTTTAATATTCTCTTTCGTATCATATAGGTAACTTTTCCATTTCATTTCAGACAACTTTTTCTTCATCCTTTCAGTACCGTGTAAACTTCTGCTGTTTCTGTCTCATTGCATATATTGACGCTCAGGTAACCCAACGCCCTCGATTTTCACAGTATGTTTGATAGATTAATCAATGGTATCATAGTAACCAAAAACAAACCCCCAAATTGGAAGTTGTAGAACAAATCCGGGCAAATAACAGAGGAAAGTGGTATTGAAGAACCATCCATGAAGACAGAGGAAGAACCTAAACTAATAGATAGTAGGTTTAAAACATTTTGGTTAGACTCGATAAAATGTATGTAAATAGAAAAAACTCGAGTATGTAATTATTCCCCTCAAGATTACTTTTGGTCGAAGAAAACTGTCTTTGCAACCTATGTGGTGAACATAATGAAACGAATCTAGATGTGACATATTACTATCAATAACTTTAACAGTACGTTGCTCCCCATAATTTTCGCAACCACTATTTCATTATGTACACTTATTTGCATATATCACAACCCTTTTTCGTAGAGTTTCTATTACAAAATATTTAATATATGTAATATACTTAGTTCATTCATAAGAGAAATTAATATTCAATCCAATGGTAGACGTTAATAATATAATGTACTCTTATTTGCCCGTAACTTCCCGAAAGCAAACATCCTTGAATAGCTGAAGAAGTTCTATTACAAACATACGAGTACAATCTTTTATGATAGATTAGCAAATCTCTTTATTAACACAACATACAAACTACAGATTCTACATTTAATGATATGAGCCCCATGACTGTTACGTAAGACAGAACACTGTATTAGTAACAGTGTCTGTAAATTCTAGGGATAGTCCGTACGTGAGAGACTGAGAAGGATTCGGAATGGGGTGGAGAACTTGGCAAAGACTGCGGGGTGTGCGACCATCTGGTACGTTTAGTTTCATCTAATCAGGAAATTAGACGACCCTTGCGTCCGTGTCGACGACGCGTTTGGAATACTAGAGCTTGGGATTCAACGAAGACACAGAGGTATGCTGGCTATTGAGATTATGGGACTGGGTTGGATACAGGAGGTAAGAAGGAATGGAGGAAAGAATAATACTATGGAGAGAGTTAGGATTAATTTCCCGAACGTTTTTTTTCTATAATTTTAATTAGTTTAATGGCATAGTCATGAGTAAAATATAAAATTGTTAATTTTTTTTATATCTCAAAGTTCACGAATCAAAATCCATATTATATATCAACATCAGTGATGTTTTTGAAACTTTTTTATTTTTCTATATTATTTCATAAATGTTCCAGTAAGATGTCCAGACGAATGATTTGTATCCACGAGAATAGCTTCCCAGGAACAGGACTTAAGTATCCAATTTTTCTAGACTAAATGTGATACTGTTTAGTGTCAACCTATAAGTATTTTTTCCAGAGGGTTAAAATTCTTCTTTGTTATACTGTACAAAGATTTGGTACGAATAAAGCATAAAGTTGTTTTAAATGGTAGGAATTTAAATACATAATGCTTGTATCTTGTAGTTTTATACACATGGAAATTTCTTTCATGTTATTCACAGTATGAAAAAACTAAATTATGTATTTAATATCCATTGAATTTCCAATTCTATTATTTTGAAAGGTTTGTTCACTTGGTGAATTCTATTTTTAGACGCGAGATGTCATTTATTCAACACATTGAGAAAGCGTTATTATATGTATTGCAGGTGTTCAGTGACACTCTAAACAGCAATTTCAATTGATGTCATTTATCTTATGTTCCACACGAGTGCGAATACCTAATAACGTATAAAGCTGCCAAAATCAGTATGAGGCTTGACAATTTCGCCCGCAAGGAAATATGGCAAAGATAAAGAAAAATATGGAGTGTAATTAATTCACTGAATGAATTTATTGTTAAGAAATAATGAACTCCAAAACATTCTCAAGGGAATATATTTCTTCTAGTCTGAAACGTCTTAGTATATCTTTGATCACAACTCTGAATTGTCATGTTGTTCACAAAATTGGTGATAGAAGATACCGTAAAAACTTGTCAATATCAATATCATTATTCAACACAGACATAACAGATTCGCTCATAATAAAAAGTGAAGATAAGGAAGGAAAAATAGAGGGCGTACATTCCCCACGTCGGAAGAAAAGTAAAAACAACGGAGCGAAAGTGCGATGTTGTTAAATGGTTGATGAAGTGGATGACTTAGTGTAGCTGCATCCATTCCAGACGGAATGCCAGGGAATCCACACACGGTTTCTATAACCCGTTGAAAAGATAACTTGAGGTGGTGCCCTGTCTGACAAAGATTAGGAATTAAAGCCTCTGACCGTGATAGTTCGCATAACAATTATCTGCTGATTTACGAGGTAATATCCGAAAATAAACCCAGTCAGATTATGTTGAGACAAGTGTAACGCGCACGTGGCTACAGCAAGAAGAAGAATCGGCAATCTCGCAATACTGCTATTCGTTCCTCGACTGTCACGTGGTATTCTTCCCCATCACCTTTTTCGCCGTCACTACTATGGTTAAATTACTGGATGATTTTACTGTTGAGAGAAAAGAACTCTTAACATATTCTCATAGGACAACATTCCTTTTTTTCACTCATTGGACGAAATGAAGCGAGTGGAAGAGAGGAGAAAATAGAAACGATTTAGTGTTCGGGACGATGGTTGCTGCTACTGCGCTTGTATCAATGACGTTGATGGGGGCGGGAGAGCTACGTCAGCGCTCACAATGAGATCCCGAGGGATATCCACGACGAGGTCCGTAACCCGAAGCAACGCTCCTAGCGACGAGGCGGGAGGATTCGTCGGCACGGCTACAGCAGCAGCAGCGGCAGCAACGGCGGCGGCGGCGGCGGCGGCGGCGGCGACGGCGACGGCGGCGGCGGCGACGGTGGCATCTTAATTCCAAAATCAATAACCCCGCGGGTTCTCCAAGGTTGAGAAAGGGTGAAAGACTCACCCTCAAGCGATGCTTCTTTGTCGCATTATGAGGGAAGGGTGGCATCGTTACGGGGAGTCTTCACCTAGATCACCCTCTCTTACCCTCACTCGTTTAGTCTATTCTTCTGGTTCTTCCGTTCGAGAAAAGGTAATAAATGTGTCATTAACGAAAGTTATCATAGTCGTCGTTGCAAATTTAGTAGTGATATTGAACCAAATACTATCATACGGAACAATTGGAAAAAACTATTTCTGGAGTTGTTAAAGAATTCGAGACTGTACATTGCATTTCAATTATTTTCCCTCAACATTAAAATAATACAATTTAGTTTAGTTTAAAAATAAATTTTGTATTTTTTTTGTACGTCCCCAGTCATTAAAAAGATATTTTTCTTTTACTAATGTACAACAAATGAATGATAAAACAATAACGTCCGGCTGTAAGAATAGTTGCATGCTTTATTCTTTCCTTTACCATGCTATTGCAAAAAGTAAATCGTAGTTGAATAAGAATTCTCGCGTGTATGTATTTGTATTTTATTTTCACTCAATTCTCTTTATATATAAAACATTATTCTTTACTGTTCATCCAAAAAATAATAATTGTTGTATTTTTTGGTAATCACGAACTCTTGAAGGCGTCCGTATATTTTATGGAGAATATACATATTTTTAAACACAAATATGTCGGAAAATAAGTTATTTTAGAAGCAGTGTTTCTATGCACGTAGTGATTATCTTACAAAGTTTTAAAAAACATACGTTACATTTAGTGGTATAATATAACATACAGCAATTTTTGTTAATTAGTTTTATTAATTATCCTAATCAAATTGCTAATAATGAACAGCATTGAACCATGCGATTACGCTTCAAATGTAAATAAAGTAGTGTTAAAGTAATAATATTATAATAGTATGTAATTTTTTCAACTTTACGAGAAATATTCCAATATATTTTCCGTATTCCTTAAAATAATAGATATAAATTCATCAATTTTCATGATAATTATTTTTCAACATAAAATTCATGAATTATAATCATCCGTTATTTAACTCAACCGAATCACTAGAACCAAGTTAAACGAATCGAGTTATTAAAAAGTGGAAAGTTGTTGTTATATCCATCTTCCATGTGGGAATGGTCATTCAAGACTCGGTTTATATGAAGGGATTTATTCAATGCGACTGGTTTTAGAAGATATTTCTTAAACTATTCCTTGTCACTCAATGCATCACTTCACGTCATTCATATGTCATCCTCTTCAACGTGGTGCATCTTGTAAGACATATAGATCTGCAATTTCCCAGCCACGAAAAATTAATATCCGACCACATTCGCATTAGCATTCTTATGACATAAAATTTCGAGTTTCGGACCCAATAAATCATCGTTTTTAACTGAATTTTTTTAAAAAAACTGTAAAATATCGTAATGATCCAAACGAGACTTTCTTTTAGAATAAAATTGAAAATCTGACGTATTGTTCCTTTTATATACCATATTTGTACATAGTTTATATCTAAATAATGCTTTATATGTTAGGAAAATGTTATAGCATAACTTCTATAAGGAAAAAATGACAAATCAACCGCCAGAAAAGTACAAGTTTCCATACACTCAAGTATTCATTTCAGGAAAGGCTTTATGTAAAGGATATTGAGGAAGAAATATTACACAGCTTTTGATTTGTCTTCATCGGAAGAAAATTGGAATACTGAATTTTTACTGGTATCAAAAAAACTATTTCTATTTAATTTTCTCGTACAATTTATAAACATTATGCTATATTTATTTATTTATTTCAAATTTTAATTTGACAGAAGCAACTTTTCTTTTACCAATTTATCAATACTACCATAAACTTCTTCTAACTTTTTCGTGTAATTTATAGTTCTGTGATCACATTTCTGTTCTCGAGGAATTGCGAATCTTGAAAACATTTCTTGTGAAACTTGATATACTTATATTATTTGAATCATTATTCACAAATTAAATATTTTATATTTTCTTCTGCATAGATAATTGATTAATTGTATTTCAGTTGTATACTGACGTTTTTTGAATGTTTGGGCAATATTGTCTTATTTCAAAACATTCTTGATATTGTAATTAATTCGTTCTCCTCATTGTGTAGATAAAATTAGTGGGATTTTCTATTAAGGAGTCAGTTGAAATGATTCAGTGAGAAAAGTGTCAGTCAGAAATGATTTCCTATTAAGGAGTCAGTTGAATGCACATAAGTTCAAAAGTATAAACGTATTTCGTTCCATATATCTTCAGTGGATTTTCCCTTTGCAATACAATCTCCACTATATCCCTTTATCTCCTCTTATCCCTCCATATTTTACCTTTCACACAATCCCCCTCGGAGCGTATGTCACCCCCACATTTCTTATTATTCAGGTTCCTTCCTTAGAAAGCATATTGATTCGACTCGAAGCGGAAAGCTTTAGCATAATGATTTGAAGGATTTGCGCTTTATGCAAATCCAATATCATTTCGCTTTACTGCATTAACTTTGCCTTTTCCTGTAACTTGGTGTGGGTATTCTATTTTTTAAGGGAGAAAATATTTATTCATCCCCATTTCAATTTCTGGAATCGGAGTTTGCTCTTGAGGAACTCCGATTGAGGAAGAAAATCATGGATCAGATGTTGTGGCGTCGCCCTCGCGATAATTGAGATTCGTTTCAAAATATTGAATTGCTTTATCCATTCTATGTTGAGAAAAAGGAGCAGTTTCACAAGAAAACTAATTATCAGGGCTTTAGAAATTAAATAAGCAAACTTTATATTTCCATCAAAACAATTATTAACCATTTTTAATATCAGTATATATCAAAATTAACCATTGAAAGTAAGGAGAGAGGAATAGGAAATGAATGTAATACTGTGAACATAGTAAACACTGTACAAGAATATAAAGAATTATTTCTCAACAAAAAAAAATCAAAATTGACATTTTCGCATTTTTCTCATTAACTACCTTCATGATTGTTTTCACAATTGTTTTCGTCGTGGTACTTCATGGTTGTGTGTATTAATTTTGACATAGGACTGTTCGTGTAGGTGAATGGAAGACATGGGAGATTCTATTGTATTACACGATACAACACTAGAATGATTTAAAAAATTTCCAAATTATGTAATGGACATAATACATTTTGAATTTATGAAAAAATTATTTCAAAGCTAATCACTTCAAGAAATAATTGAATTTATATAACTTGAATTGTATGAACCGAAAAGAATATAGAAATTAGTAAAATAAACGTTTCCTTCATGATGCATTAGTTAAAACGAATCTTTAAAGCAGATGGAAGGTAAGAAGTAGATTTGATAAGACATATACACCCATCCAAAGTTACAAATATAATATAATATTATTTATCTGCGCTTTCCTGTATTTTTCACTCTTAACCGTAAATCTAACGTCTTATAGAAAAGAAATCTAGCTCAAAAGTAACCTCCAACTCTAAGAAATACGACTGTGAAAGTTTCGTTTCAATCTTTTTTGTAATTTTTACACAAAACGTTTCCAAACAATTGTTTTGTATAATTTTCCGAGGAAAGATGAGCATGAAGGTCGGCAAGAAAGCTGTAAGGGAAAACACAGGGAGGACTGGTAAAATATATTTCATTCTATTTGCGTCGTGAAATTATTTGAAACAGTCGGGAATAAACATTTAAATCCGTTAGCTACGCTGGGTAAGTTCATTTAATTTTTGGTAAATATTTTGATTATCAAAATATTACATGGTATCACAAAATTTATCAGTAGATTTAATTAACGTTACCTAGGTGTATACAATGAGCTAGTTGTGTTCGTTTTTCCATTAATCACTCTTTCTTCCCATACCAGTTCATTTTTACCGAATTTTCGTACTAGTATTCGTAAATTTTCGTACTGGTACAGTTCAATATTTTGATTCGCAAAATTATCTTATAGTACCAAACAATCAATCAAACAAACAAAAGTAATTCATGTAACAATGACAACAAATAATTAAACAATTTGAAAGGAAATAAAAACAGTTTAACAATTTCAAAATAATAAATTAATATTTTAAAAAACTTGTTTGTTGGGAGGATAATTAAATAAACATCTATTATTATTATTATTATTATTATTATTATTATTACTCCGAAACGTATAATAGAAAAAATATTTAAACAGATAGAATACATTTCAGAATTCATTCCTTACTCCCGCACAATTTTTCATCCAATAAACCATTTTGCAAGTCACTTAAACCGCAATAAATCACATTGCCTTATTTTTCTCGCGCTCATGCTGACTTTGCGTCTTCCGATTCAGCAGTTATTTTCACCACAGACGTAACTTCACTGAATCTCCTAAACAGAAATCCTCTCCTATCTCATTTATCAACCGAGAGACAGTGGAGAGCAAGTATCTTCTACGAACGCGCATGCGTGAGGGAATGGCGTAAGGGAAAATAAAGAGGATGGATTCTCCCAGCACGTCACGAACGTATTATTAATTACTTTCTTTATAGCTTTTCGGATTTCTCTGATGTGTTTTCATATTCTTATACGAAGTTGAAAAAAACCCATCCTGGCCCGGGTTTTTTTCCCCATCCTGGCCCGGGTTTTTCTCCGGTTTTCCTTCGGGTAGAGGCGGATTTATCATACAGGTTCTCTAGGCTTTGTCTAGGGGCGGGTCTATTGTAACAATAAATCGTGAATTTAGTGTTATTTCAATTTTTAAGCACTATACTCAGAATAATCTATAGTTCGATAATAACTTACATGTAATTTTTTGCTTAAAATTACAAACATATTGACATTCTATTAGTATTATAACTCGCAGCTAACTTTTTATCTTATCTAGGAATTTTTGCTGAATTTTTTGAATCCGCCTCTGCCTTAGGGCCCTTGATCGGAATTGATGGGATGGTCCCTTGCTTGCTTCCGGAGAGTAAATTAGTTTTTTTTCCCTCCACGTGGTCATACGCAGTTTGTACTGTTTTTTGACAATAAATTTATTATTATTATTATTAAGTTGTGTACAAACTAGTGTTGTCATCACGCCTTGCAACGCCTTGGTGAAAGTGAGATTTACAATTGATGAGTATTACCACATGGCGTAAAAAACTATTATGTAAGCTATTACAATAAGGTAATTGAAATGGTGACAAAACGTGTACCATTCCCGGACTTTCTGAACTCACTCCTCCGACTATTACATCAATGAAAGGTCATGCATAAAAATGTATGTTATAAAAATATACATAACAAGAAAACTCTTTTTATTTCTTATGAAAATGAGGTAATCTTTGACTAAACTTATCAAGAATAAAAGTTCCAATTTTTAAGAGATTTTAGTATTTAATTCATAATAATTCTTAATTCATATTTAATCCTGAACGAAATAATTTGCCTACAACAGTCAATACGTTTTTTAAATTTTTACTATTGATCATTTTTTAGATTTCTTTCTTTTATTCCCGCTAGGTTTTGAAAAAATTGTAATACATTTCATTTCCGAGTGCCTCTGAAATACGTTTGTGAATTTTAAGGTTCAATAAACTACATATGATGATTTATTTAACTCTTATGTTATAGAGTACATTACTGGACGCGGTATAAAATAGCAAAAGAAAGACATTAGGAATTGTGTGGATTCTGAACTTTCTTCGAACCAAATCTGTTTATCTTATTCTCTAGTGTACTTCATTGACAATGAAATATTTCTCTAAAATTTATTTCAATGTATTATAATACAAGGAAAATCATGAATCAAGAATTTTAGAAATTGAACATTTTATTTTTGTTGAAGTTTTTACTGATGAATGTTAATGTTAATGTTAATGTTAGTATTCTTGTGTTTTAAAGTAAGATTTTATTCAAACTCTTTATTTTATATTTATTAACATTTTTCTACATAAAATAAAATAAATGAACAACACGAATGAGGTGATTTAGAAGATACTACTTTAAGATGTTCCTAAGTTTTATTTACTTGATCAACCTTACATTATGTAGAAAATATGAATGTTTACTTCTACGTAGCAAGACCCGGGGAGTTATTCATCATTGTAAGTGCTTGATTGGTATTCATATTTAAAGGTAGCAAGCGTGGTCGAATATGAATTCCCCACAAAATATTATTAGATAAGAGAAGGTAAAACTAAATACACTATAAGAAATTATGTACACGTAAATTCAATGTAAAAGGCACAGGACATTTAATGTGCGCATACTGAGAATGAGAAATGTACATAACAAGGTACATGAAATAATATACATGGTCATTCTGTCATAGGTCTCCTAGTGATGATTGAAAGAGTTAAATGAGTTTAAAACAATTCCTGATAGGACATAAATCAATGTAGATTATTCACATGCAGTACATACATAAAGTCCGTCGAAATCTGAGAAAGTCACTTGGTTCGAATAATAAATCGGCGAGTAAATAGTTATGACGCCGAGTTGAAATTAGCACTGATTTTTAACGTTGATATTGTACGTGGGCATTGAGAACCTGTACTAGATCGCGATGTCACTCCCGTGAGGAAGAGCGGTAGATTGATGTCACTCGCAGTGAAGCGCGCAGAAGACTGATATTCTAGTTTCTAAATCAACAAGTCCCATTGCTAGGTTCTAACAGTTGACCAGGTCTCCTTGTAATGATAAGAGTCAAGTTCATGGGAGTTGGCTTTGGTGACTATTAGTGAATGTCACTATGTAGCGTGTCGCTACAATACTATTTTATTTACCTGAGTAATGTGACAGATCCTACTTTGCCCTACATCTTTTAGTTATAGGTTAGTTTCTCTCGGTTTCGTATTTAGCATTAACAATGTATACAGGATATTGGACAGTTATGAATAGCACATAATATTATACTGAAGGAGAGCACTGAGTTGCTGGCGGCATGGCTGGGCAACGATCCCAGGTGAGGTGGGGGATTTTTCTTCACACCTCAACATCCAAACTGACAGCCTACTCAACCTGCTATAAAATGAGTACCAAGGTCTATCGTGGACCCCCCTGGGGATTTACATCTAGTAAGTACGTGTTTGGCAAACACGGGGCCCCGAGCTGAGTCAGGCATTACTTCCACTTACTTGTGCCATGCTCCTTCCTTTCTCTTTCCTGACCTTCCTTGGTCATCTCTTGATCTTTTCGATCCCGACGCTATTACGGCTAGGGTATCTTTCATTTTCCTCTCCTTAAAAAAAATGAGATATGTTGATATTTGAGTTTTGAGTTGTAATTCAGGAGGGTTTTTAGTGGGTATGGTTGAGTCATTCGGCGAGTCCCACACGCGGGGAGAGTCATGTTGGCTCTCCCTAGTGCGTAACTGCATTTTCCCTACCTGTACAAGTTTTAAGGGCTCTAATGACCTCGATGTCGACGAACCGTAAAGCCCTACAAAAAAAATATATATTGGAGTCAAACCTGTCGGTGCGAGATACTGGTTACAACTTCTCTTCCTAGTACCAAGGTTACGAAATTGCAAAACTCCACTCTCCGCGAAATCGTGGGATAGTTTGACTTTTGACTTTGACATGATATTATACATGGGAGCGTGGCTCATCTACAATGCCCAACAAATATTGTTCATTACTTACCAGACGCGTCAGTGATTTCAGTGGTGAGGAATCGAGTTATTCCGTTTTAAAACAAATGAGTCAAGAAACGTTTTTTAGCGCTCTAACTTATGATACTTCATGTGTGATTTTCTCCGTCCAGTTCTACGTAGAAAACGAACAAAAAATATATTTCAGGATATTTGCGTAATAGTATATGATGATAATGATGATGATGATTGCCGTGTTAAATAAAGCTATTGATAGTTTTCGGGAAAATAATTTTTTCGTTGTATTTCATATTAAATCATAATTAAATTCTAGTGATAATTAAAAGCTGCGTATAACCACATGGAGAACAAAAAGGTAATTTACTCTCCAAATGCAAGGAAAGGGGTATCATACGTATTAATTTCGCACCAAGGTCCCACAGGAAAACTGAAGAAAAATGATCAATCAATATGAGGCTACAGATATAGTGCATACGAGCATCGCTCTGTTAATGTGTATTAAAATATTTCTATTACGAAATGTTCCGAAAAATGTCATGCATTAAAGTAATTTTTAGCCATTACCATAAAATGTACTAGAAAAGTGGTACGATATAGCATACAAGGTTACTTAATATCAACTAGAATTTAAGAAATGTTAAATAATAAAGTATGTGCTTTCATTCAAACCCATTCATGTTTTACATTACTGCAACAATGGAGGAGTTATTCAAAACGATGTCTCCTTTTTAGACAAAGTGTGGTTGATACACTAGAACAATAAATATTATCCATTTTATCAATATTGTTAGTCATATTTCCAATAAATAGTGTTGATGAATAAAACAAGAGTGGTACTTAACCGGTTCAATATTAACAAACACAACCGTATATTGAAAGTAAATAGAAGAAAGTAGACATTTGAAGCATGTGTACGTATTCTCTTTTGCTCTGTGAATGTTTGGATACTGTGAGCGCAATTACCCCAAAACACAATGCCTTGTAAATGGGAATATATATTACTCAAAAAAATGAATTGGAAGACGTTTTCGGTAACATACTGACTCTTCGACTTTCACATTACTATTTACTCAGTATACGAAACGTATTTGTTTATTAGTGAGGAATTATCTAGACAACAACTTTTTTTATTGGGACTTTACATTGAGGTCATTAGAGACCTAAAATTTTTGTACAGGTAGGGAAAATGCTGTTACGCTCTAAGGAGAGCCAACATGGTTCTCCTCGCGTGTGGGACTCGCCGAATGAGTCATCCATACCCACTAAAAACACCCCCGAAATACCATAAAAAGACTGGAAAAGAGTTGCGACAGTCTCCTTAAACAAAGAATGATATCAATTTAGAAAGGAAAAAAGTAAATTTAAGTAAAAGGAAAAAGAAAGAAGGATTAAAATCCAAACCCTCTCGAGAACTTGTGGGAGGTGCCCCGATTCATTTATGGATTTCAATAATGACATACAAATAAAGATCAGAAACTGTGCCAAAGGTCACATTTCTCGAGGAATCTAAAAAGGCGTATCAAGATCGGTTCGTTTTGCCGAAGCATAACGTCCAAACTGTTGGGTAGAGTGTGTCTCCGTCGGATCTAAGCAATAACTGAAATACACATCTCTAGTGTCGGTGATTAGGAGCGAACATTAGACTACTTTAATAGCAAATATTGGACGCATATAAATATGATTTTCAAACTGAAACAGATTTATGTATATGAATTGCAGGGCGATACAAAGACACTCACTATTCTTATCTTTAATACTTTGAGATATTTTTTAGTCATTTTATATCATCCTGTCTCCCTCTACAGATTGCCGCAAGAATGAGAACACTCTTTTAGAATCAAAAATCTAACAAGAAAACATCAGAAAAACAGGTTCTCTGCGAGTAGTTGATATTTATGCGGATGTTTTGGGGTCGCTTATACTTGGTCGAGCGAGCTTTCTACTGAGAGCAGAGCTCTGACACGAAATCTTGAAGACGAAGTAAAAGAAGAAAAAGAAAAAAAGCGCTTCGCGACGCTCACATGTTCCTTGACTGCATCGAGGCGTCGTCGGTTTATCCTCTGCCCCTTCCCCCTCCCTAACATCTCCTCTGCCCACCATCTTGTCTGGCTTTCTCCTTCTCTTCGCCATCTTGTCGTGTCAGAGCTATCTCAGCGCCATCTGTAAAGGCTGGCTTCCAAAGCTACGACAGCGACATCCGGACACAGTCCTTTGTTAGGCGACTACTTCCAAAGAGCGAATAAACATTTCGAATTTATTTTTGTATCGTTTCCTCACTCCTTTCTTACTTTATTTTCTCGTCTTTCATTTCTATTATGTCTTTTTCTTTACTTTCTTGAGGACGGGAATTTTTCGAATAACTTTTCCCTTAATTGTCCTTTTACTGTGCTCTTGAAGACGACATCTATTTCCATTGAGATTTGATAACCCATTGTAAAATAAAAGGTTTTTCGGTCGTTGGTTTGTTAGTTTCTTATCTTGTCTTCCATGGTTCTTTGAGATTTCTGATTTTTCATCTCATCATTGCTTATCTTGACTGAATTATGACAGTTTGAGTTTACGTAAAAGTTTTAAGATACATTTCTTCGTTTTATTGTTTCTATAATACATTAGTTATTAATATCTTAAGTAACCAAATATATTGAATTTTTAATAATAATATTTTAATAATTTTTAATATTAATTATATATATATATAAATATTAATATTTTTATTATAAATATATTTTTAAATTTATAAAATATGATTTATTATGTTCGTGTCACATAAAATATCATTCAAATATTTGTAATATATTTTAATTCATTGGTTTCACTTTAAAAATATTATGCAAACATAAATGGAATGGAATTAATTGTATAAGACAATATGAAAACCTAAAATATAAAGAAAATATTGAATGGTATGAATGTTGCGTACGGGAAACATTTCAAGAAGTAACTTCATTAATTAATTGTATATTTCAGAATGTATAAACACCCCAACTATTTATTAACATCTTTTAATTAATTTCATAATTTAGACTTAACGAACTTTTCGGTAGACATTTATTTATATTTTCGCAATTTTTTTACAAAGTTTCGATTCTTGTTCGAGTCTTTGTCAGGCTCAATCGACATTCACAACTTAAATACATAGTTGCATGACGAAATGTGCATGAAATTAACATTATCAAAAATAAAATAACCATTCATTAACGTTAGATAATATCATCGTATTTTTGTAATAACAATAATCCTAGGAAAATAGATAGGTTGTTGTAAGTTTATCAGTTTTTAATAATTGTTCTGCTTTAGAGTTTGAATAAATGTAGGTTTTTGAACCCACGATTTATCGAACATAAAGAACTCGTTATGACCCATCGCCCAATAAGAGAATACATGCACAATTAAAACTAAATGAAATTGTAATTACTTTGTTTCAAGTAACTTTAATTTACCCTTCACATATATTAACCGAAACCATAGCGTGCAATGTCATTTTGCAAAGAATGTTTAATGTGAAACAGAATAAAATTGGACGCGTTGTCGACTTCATCATGAAAAGTAACATTTCAACTTTCAGTCACCGAAAGCCGACAGCACGAAATTGCCCACATATTGTGTGGATCCCCGAGTTTCATATTTTAGAAGGCTAATTACGTCCTCTTTAAATACTTCCGAGCCTCGCCACTTTAATTACAGGCGTTGCGGATGTGCATCGCAAGATGAGAGAGGTAGGAAGGGGTGCCGCCGAAGGGTTGGTTGGGATGTGGGGGGGGGGAGGGAGGTGTGTAGCCGGAGATACGACGGCGTTGGAAGCAAAGGCAACAGATGAGGAGAGTGTTTGGAACAATTTAAATGCTGTTTGGACCTGTTGTCTGTTTTGGTAGGAAGACTTGTACGAGGTATATATCACCCACAGTGGATTAGGTGTTATTGCAACACTAGTAAGTGATGAATTCAATTATAAAACATACCTCTAAAATCCGGAGTCGTCTTGTACGACAGATTCAAAAATATTAGATTGAAATACATTACATCCATTACAAAAAAAGGAAGACTTTTCCTTCATGCTTGGAACCATTACAAAAAAAAAAGACTTTTCCTTCATGCTTGGAACCATTACAAAAAAAAAAGACTTTTCCTTCATGCTTGGAACGACCGTTTGTGATTGAGTAACAATTGTAACAACTGTGAAACCAAATGTTTTCTTGAGATACGGAGAGTCAAGGTGATCGCAAGGCCAGATCAAAGAAAAAAAGTTGATGAGTGGAAAAATCACAAATTAGACAAAATTTTGTACAGTATTCAGATGATC
This sequence comes from Laupala kohalensis, assembly GCA_002313205.1. Lineage (NCBI taxonomy): Eukaryota > Metazoa > Arthropoda > Insecta > Orthoptera > Trigonidiidae > Laupala > Laupala kohalensis. The sequence goes on from NNCF01126044.1 coordinate 186,519, forward strand.
GCTGATCAAACTAAATTCATAGTTTGAGGGTCATCTTATAGAAATTATAACTGTAAAACGTTGACGAAAATTTATACCTCGTCTTCTCTGCGGAAAAATATGGTATTTATTATCTCCTAATTCGATGACGTTATGGAGATTCCACTGATCATTTTAAGATTTGAATTATGAAATGATATTAAAAAAATAATTTTGACTAAGATAGTTGTAGCATTTTGATTGATAATCCTCAGTTAACCTAAAGATCTACACGATTTACCTTTAACATCGCAGTCTTATTTAATTTTAATTAATAATAATATGTATTGTGCTCTTTTAATGTCTTAAAATTTAGTTTATGCGACATCTCCATTGTGTACATCCTAGTGAACAACGATGGTTATGTATTAATCTATTTCTTATTTTCAACATAACGTTATTGAAATACAATATATTTTTATACAGTAGTATTTATTTTCTAAAACGAAATTATTTGTTTTCAGTTGCAACAGTGTGGTGTAAATCATTTCTCTATATCGAACTTGGCTTGTATTTTTGTTCAACTTCCACCAAATCTGATCTTTTAGGGTCCCGGTGAGTAAGTAGCTTATTGACCTCCTGGTAGATCTAAGCAAGATCATTTTTTTTTGCCTAAAGTTGCTTGAAGTATTTATAAACAATCTATTGTTTATTTATGTGCTAAGAGCATAAACTCTGATATATTTTAACAAAAATGGTTCAGACAAATTCAATAAATTTCAAGCAAATTCTAATTTTGAACGATATCCAGTTTAAATAACAAAAGATTTAATAAATGTCGTCTATATTCAAGTCACTTCAAATTTTTGCCTTTTTAACTTAATAAAGAAGATAAAAACTAGCAAATCAAATATGCATTTCAAGAGAACTTATAAATTAACGTAGATTATAAGTGGGAAAAATATTACATGTTGTATTAATATTACATGTAGTATTATTATTAAAAATATTACATGATCTGATCCCTACAGATCACATTGCGAATAAAAACATGTTAGTTGATTTGTCGTAAATAAAACGGAGAAAATAATTTCACGCCTTGACTGCTTACAACAAAAATCCTTTACTTGTATATTTATATACAAGTCAACAGTATCCGTATTAAAAAGCACATAGTTCCGAATGTTCAATGTTTTGAGGATATCCAAACATTTTTCCACATTTCAGAGTACAATTATGATTTTTCCCATTAACATTCTAGACACTTCCTGCCGTAAAGGGCGAAGAGGTGAAACTGTAGGATATGAACAACTTTTATTAACACATGTCACAAGTAAACATGAATCTTTAGAAACACACGAAACACATCAAAATATTAAAAAACGTACAAAGTGTGTGCACGGCGTTTCGGTGCTAATTTTTGTACCATCATCAGGTCGAACATGTATGAGCTGATGCTCAAGTCATACTAAAGTGATAAGAAGTACAAAGTATCAAAAAAATTAACTACGGAGAAACATAGTGAAGGAGGAATACAAAGAATAAACACAAAAACAACTTGGTTCTAGGTGTAAATGAAAAACAAAATTAAATAATAATAATAATAATAATATACATTTTTGGTAGCTTAGAAGTTTTAATCTGTAAATTAAGGGTACATTTGGTGCTTTTTATGTAAAAAATCACAATTGTGCCCCTTTCATGAAAGTTTACTTTTATATATAGTACTTTAGCATCATTCCACAGAAATTCATGATTATTGTTTAGACGATGATGGGAGATTACAGAGAGGTTGTTACCATAAATGTTGGATTTGCGTTCGTCTTACTGGTTTTTAAAAATCTTTTAGTCTGTCCGATATATTTATATTCACAACCTTCAGAACTTATTTGATATACTACACTGACATTATTATTTGAGGAAGTAAAAAATACGGAGAAGAAAACAGTTTTCTGAGTGTTGACAGCATTATTTTGACTTGAAACGAAAAGAAAGTGCTAAGCTAAAAGTCGACGAAGTAATATCTTGCTTTTCCAAAGCCCTTTCCATTAGCTAATTCATTTCCAAACTGAGGTCGTATCTCTTACAAGCACTTGGTTTTCTTTATGATGAGTGAATTATTAATTGCTCTTCTCAACATCTCACTTTCTCTGTTTCAGTATATGCTTAAGGAAATGCTGTAGAAAATAAATTGTGAACGTCCCACATACAATGGGACAATGGAATGTTCACATCGTTATATCTTATATTTTCACGAACTATGGTATCAAATTAAATATTAATAACGTTTTGAAAAAATATAAATATTTCAATTATTTGTAAAATTAATGATAATTATGTGATTAGGACAAAAATGTATCTGAAATTTGCATATCAATTTATCGCATTCATATAATTATAATTTTAAATACATTTACGGGAGAGAGTTGGATGTTTCCCTAGGAGACTAAAAAATACATAAGTACTATACTTGTTTTTGTTATTATTTCTTGGTATTCGTTCTTATAGCCCGTTTTCGTGATGAACATTTTCATGTGTTCTTGGAATTTGCAGATCATGAAGAGAATGAATTTTATTATGAATAGTATGAACACACATGAAACGAAATGACTTAAAGAAATACGGTTTTTAAAAAATCAATGTAAGCGGGCATCCAATATAATGAGGAAGTGAAATTAATTGAAATTGAGTTAATATAGTTATAAAATATGAACGGAACGACTAAATAATAACTGATAAATAAATAAATAGAAATGAAATTAACTTAGAACATAAATTACTCCCGGCCCTTAGCAATCCTCTCACAACGAACGACAACAGTAAGTAAATCTAAACCAAAATACGTGCAACGTGTCGTCACGAAACCATTCAAAGAACATTACTTGGGTTGTGCTATATTCAATTTCTGAAACAAAATTTCGCGAGACGAAGTACTGCGCAAGCAAATATATTAAGATATCTCGTAACATCACTCACTGCGAACTCCATACAGACTTGTGATACTGAGGTGAGGGAGATCACACATTTGGGTTGAGTGTGAGTGTGCCTCAAGTAACGACCATGAATCGTATCCTAAATGTATCAAACTTTCTGTATATGTCTCATTCTTTAATCTTTGTGTAGCTGGGTAGTGATCTTTAACACTTACAGTCGGGTGGGGTATACTGTGACCTCAAAAGAAATTGCATTTTTTCCCGGAACGTAAAAGTATTTGTATATTACTCTCATCTAGGATACACATTTTATCACTTTACACCGTTTTATGTTCAATTTCTTTGTTATAAATACACAGAACGCACTAATTTGAAGAGGAATTTCGTGGCTTCTTAAACAATCAATTTAAAAATCACAAAACTTATTACGTTCACTTTTTTAAACATTTTAATTGAATTATTTTAAAAAATCTCAAAATCAAAATATAATACATTTAAAAAATCCGTGTTATTTACATTTGCCCCTCATTATTCACTAATAAGAATATAAACACGAAAAAAGGCAATTTAAACATAGGCAATTCCAGTGAAAAAGGCGCAATCAGCCCGTAATGGATTGTTAGGAAACTATAGAAAGTTTCAGCTAACGAGATAAGCGTGTGTTTCAGAAATAGCAATAGTAAAAGATGTGGGGTGTCACCCCACCTGACCTTCAAAAGGTTAACAGTGTGAATTATTCGTTCAGTTTAGTTAGTTTGCCATAAATTAACGACGCAACGTACGTCTCAGGAAATCAACACAAATCCAGTTTCCCTCGCACAGTGTTACTCGTTTCCCTGAAACAGCGGCCTACTTCTTCAAAGACATTTTTCATTGCTCCCCTCAACCGCAAATCCGCAAGCATATATCTTGCGCCTTACGCCAACTTCCAAAGAAGTCTTGCAGATTAAGCTCATGCCACCAAGAAACCACTCTTTTATCGGAACAAGAAATCATAAATTCTTGTTTTCTTCGAAATATGGCATTCACTTGGCGGTGGCCTCTCCATCCTCCCTTACCCCCATACACATTCATCGCGTCAAAGTTTTGTCGTAAAATGTTTCGAAACTACTTGAAAAACTTCCGGTCTGCGTGCTAGATTCTTAGACTTCACCTGAATCATCGCGTTGTTTTCGAGTCACTCACACGGCGTCGCCACCGTCGCCGCCGCCGGTGAGTTCGTAGCCGTTGGCGGCTTTAGTGATTCATTTAGTGGGAGTGCATACGTGTAAAAGCAACGCTTCGCCTTAATGTGGGATGTTTTGGAGTGGAGATTTGTGAGAACGGGAAAGGTTTCATCTCGCCAGAGTAGCTTGGTGGAAGAGAAATGCGCGGCAATATTCAAACTAGTTTTGAGGTATTAGTATACAAAAAGAACTATGAGTCATTCTTCCTAAATGTTTAAAGTTTTTTATGGTATTATTTAGAATAAGTGTAAAACGAAATACATCCAATTCTTTCATAGTTGTATAAAAAAGAAACTTTAACATTCAAGCAATAGGACATTTCTTTCTAAATCATTTCCATTGAAACTAGTAATGAGATTGGAGTTCTTAGCTTAGGATGATATACCTTAAGCAAGGGAAATGAATAAGAAGTCTAGTGATAATTATTAAAATCATTAAAGTAACAATGTGTTGTATACCTCAACATTATAACATGAAACAAAACTTTTCATCCAAAACATTTCGTTGGAAAATTGTAAAAGAATATTCAAAGCACCTCATACTAGCACTATCTAACCCATAGTTATTCTTCCCATTTTTACCCAACCTTGAACATCTCAATCTCGGACTTACATGGAACGGCGCACAAGGATTTCTTCAAATGTATCCTAGATATTTTTGTGATTTTAACTAGCAAAAAATAAAGAAGAGACGAAATTTAACCCGAAACTTCCAGCTCTGATTATAAGCATATTATTCATTGATGATTTTAAATATATGCATGTAGGCTGGTCGGCAGAGACAGAATTTTCAATACAATTACTAATTTCTCTGGAATATTTTCGAAGATTTACTTCGGAAATTACGCTGAGGACTTACAAATCTGAGAAAACCTTCTATTAGATACATTATATGAACGGGATAAATCCAAAGATCGCTCGCATTTGTGTTCCCAGGTAAACATGAACAGGATGGCACCATGGTAAATAAGAACTTTCTAAAAGAATGGGCAAGATAATATGACTTACGTATGTGTTATTTGACAAAAAAAAAAAAGGATAAAGAATCTCTTCTAGGAATTAAAATAAAATCCTTATTTGACATTTTTCTTGCAATGAATGAAGTCGAATAAAATAGTATTGTCCATAATGTTCATTATTCATATATGTTATAACCAATATTGATGAAATCTGAAGTTTAATACTCCTTGAGCTGTTTTTAGTGAATCAAATAAACCATGGGTAAACAAAAGGCAAATAAGCAGTTTCAACGTTTTAAACAGGCTGGCTAACACCCAATTGTAGTTTTTTGTCAGTAAAATTCGTCATTACACGTCCATCACAGCAGTACTATTATGCGTGACGTCATTAATCATAGAATAAATATGAAATGTATTAAAAATCTTTATTCTGTATTAAAGTTTTTCAAAAATTTAATTGAGCCTAAAACTGATAGGTGGTAGGTTCTTCCATTCTATATTAGTGTTGTAAGTGGACTTTTGTGTATTGTGTCGTACGCTATGCAATTGTTACAATCTATAATTCGAAGTCAAGTTGCAGTACTCACGAAAAATAAAACAAAATACGTGATAATTATTTCCGATGAGTTTAATATCTCTTCAGATAAATTCTATGTCATCAATGGGTATTTTTATTATTTCACAATTAAATTCCTATAATTTAAAAACTTGATAAATACCTTTTTGTGTGTAAGGTTCTACTGATGCTGACATACAATCACAATGCTTTAGGAGTGACTCTAATCTCCGAATTCTCAACTTCCATCCTCTTGTTTAGAAGTTTTCCAAAACATTGCACCCCCCCCCCACTCAGACTTTTCTATATTATAATTATTGCGCGTCCCTCGTGTCTTTTGTTTGGAAAAGCTATGCTCCAACTTCCCCTTTGTTATTCTGTGTAATCTACTCCTCTAGATCAGAGTCGTGTTGGAAGCGTCTAACGAAAGAAATATCTTAACACGCATCTCGCGGAAATTCATTCATGTTAATGAGCATTATCTCTGCTGTTCGTCCCTTTACTTACTTAGTAGTAAAACAAAGATTCATGAAATTAAAGAAATGCTTTTGTGAATTAAACAGAATATTTTACGTATCCTTCTTATAATTCATTGTCCGAGTTTTGATGGTTGAATTTAAAAACTTATTTCAAAACTTCTCTGAAGGGTTTACGGGACGATTCATGATCATGATTGGCTCCATTTTGGTTTGCTCTCGTTCCCAATCTACGAATGAAACACTTGAATTCAGACCTAATGCCTCTTCTTATGAGTTTCTCCTCATTTTTCATTAACATCGTATTTCAGACGTTTCTATTTTAATGAAATAATTTTCCAAATAAATCCTTTGAAACAACTCATTTTTCCCAGAAACACATTTTGGTTAGAAAAGAGTAGTTCGCATGATGGACACCATAACAAAAAAAATTACGGAATTTTGGCAAATTTATAAATAACCACTCCGATGAATCTACAAGCGTCAGACATATTTTTTTCTGGGGACTGTGAAGAAAATACCAACGGAAAACTTTACTTAATTAGACCGGAAGGCATCACACTCATTGGAGCTAGAGTTTATGATTTCTCATAGTACAATACTTCCTTGGACAGTCAAAAGATTTAACGACTGTGGATAGTGGGTGTCTTCTTGATGCTTTTCTTTGAGGGATTTTAATGCATGTGAGAATAAAATATGAGAAAATAACTGTTTCTCTTAGTTGCGAGTATAATGAATGGTGTAGGTACCAACCTAGACAGTTCTGAAGAATGCTTGAGCATGGCAGTCGAAAAATGAAGACTTAACAACACGACACTTCACCAACCAGAAGCTATCGAGAATATTTGACCATATACGCGTTTTGACTATTTCCGTCACTAACCAATATCATGAATGAAATCAGTTATGTGTAAATGCTAATTAGATATATTCCTGATATAGTTTTTATATTGCATCTATTTTGATACACCTCATTCTAAAAATAATTGTGAAAATTGTATAGGGTTACTCCTTATGTAAGGTTACAATGAACTTCTTTTTAAAACATGAAACCGGAGGCAATCATATGATATGCTACGTCATAAAATTAACGGGATCTTAAGAAAACGTTATTAATATTATAATATTAGCTCCAAATAGCATTAACAAATTTTATAGATTACGAAGAAAATTTTTTAAATTTGTGACCGCGTATGAAGTAGTCAAGATGTTCAGATGTGAAATGAATGAAAAATTACAGGCTTTAATGACAATGCAAAATATCCAATAATATGTAACAGTAATGTACGTTTCTGGTATATGTACCTAGATTATATATACGCTGTTATGTAGAGAATATACATTCAGTGTTTATTAAGAATTCCGAATTCAGGTGAACAATACTGCGGGTATATACCGAGTAGTACATTATAATACTTAGAACAGAGAACTGTCCTGTAAATGGAAAGAATGAAAGTTCCATTTTTTTCGCGAAAAACATTCACATTGACATCGTCAATGTCAAAATCAGTCTAAGCGTCTTCTGTTATTAGTTTAATTGTTATGATCATCAAAATATAACGAGAGTATACATTAATATATGTTTTAATATATGAATTATGCAATAACATCGGGGAAATCAATATATTTTCGAATTTGTATTATTTTCAATAATTTGTTGTAATGCACTTAAACGTAATATCCATGATACTTGGAGTGTTATATGGAAATCACATGAGGTGATTAGAATATTTTCCATATTTTAATTATTTGGCATCTAAAACGTCTTCAATAGAACACCTTAAATTTGAACAAAATTATTTTTTAAAGAATCATTAGTAGCAACATCAAACAAGTAATCTATAATGATTTATTTCTTAATAACGGTGTTTAATCGTGTTTTTTGTATCTACTGTAAAAAAAAATGTTTTTGGAACTTTCCACGTATTCCGTTTGCGTGTCCCAATTACTTTCCCTGACGTCACCGCCATTGTTTTTTGTAAGAAAGAAGAGAGAAAACATATATTAAAGATTGGCCCATCAAACCAGTATTCATGTTTCGTTACTACTCAGGCGGTGGCAGACACTCCCAAACGCAAGAACACTGACAGAGGCGGGCGGCTACGGCCGCGTGTTAGAAAACAGTGACGTCAGAGTAAGGATAAGCGCAAGAAACGTAGACACTGGGTGGGTGGGTGGTTTCTGTGAGAAATACAAGGGGAAAGGAATTACGCGTCTTGAGAGGCTGGTGACTCTGAAAGGGCGCGAGAGATTGTGAGGCTGAAGAACGCTTGCCAGTGTTATCACGAAACCAAGGTTTACTACAACGAACGACGCCACTGGAAGACGAAGCTGCGTTTCATTCACAATTTAAAATACAATGAGTGATTAATTAGTCAAAGAAACTAAACTTGTCTTAGTGGAATTTAATGGATTAATTACTATCCTAAGATCACTTCTAGATCTTAGAATTAAAAATAATTTACTTAAGAAAACTATTTGTTTCTCAGGTATTTCGTTGTGAATGAATTTTATTTTGTTTTTATTTATAGACAGCGGTTAAATTTCTACTTTGAATCATAACGTTAAGCTTTAATTGATATTATTGTATATTATCATTAACATTTTGTCTTAAAATGTATTAATTATTTTGTATCTTTGTTTAATTTTGTTTAACTTTAACTTTTAAAAAGTTCATATACAATTGTGATATATTTATGTGTTAGTGATGTTGGTATGACTATTAATTATGACTGTAACGAGACCGAAGCAAGAAATTAAATGGCTTTCAGAAATTTAATGATTTATATTCCGCTCCAAAAATGTGTCTCCTTTCGTCTAAAGTTTCTTTAAACATACTGTATTTATATTCAAATAAATATACAGCGATTTCCCATTTGAAAATAAATTTTTAATGGAATGAAACAAATATTTGAATATGCACATGGACAACGAAAGTGAAACGTAGAAGGTAAACCACTAATATTTAGTATATAATTAATTGGATGATGTATGACTCTTCACTCATCGCATTTTGTAATGTATTGTCATGAAAATGAGGGCAGTCTAGATTTCTCTGTTGTGGAGACTCTTTGTTCTTGAATCTATCCTAATACGAAAATCAATGGCTCCCATTTCCTCTTTTGGAGACGAAATACTGCGTCGAGGAGAACTCTATTAACATGCATGCACTCCACTGGCTAAATGGATACATAGAGTGAACGACTAACAGAGGTTGTTTTGCATTCACGGACGATAAACTCACTTTAATCTGTAGAGATATATCTTATGAATAATATCTATGAGTTTTTGTGATCTTAAACCGAACTCCGTAGAGTAATAGCGTAAAGTCAAAAGCATAAGTAAGAGATACAAATCCTAGATCTTCTATTTGCATCCTCAAACAGAAGAGTTCAGATTATAGATTTAGATGGGATTGACAATTCTATTAAAAAATTGTAGGACGATGTAACGACTTTGACTTATCTGATACGTGTTTTCCAAAAGTTACAGATTTGTTTTAGATGAGTGTCATGGAGAAATGATAAGTAAAACTTGGTCACATATTCTGGCGAAAATATACCCGGAAAAATTAGTGAAATTCCATTGAAGTGTTAAACAAAATTTTCCAAAGTGTACTACGAAGTACCAGTGCACGAGTACTGCACAGTAACTAAAATTTCTGTTGAGTTTTTATCATGGTATGTATGAGTTTTGTAAAATCAAATATTCGCTATGTTATCCTGACGTATACGAATCGCTGGGCATGATCCATTCTCCAAAATATAAGAACATTATTTTCAATTCATTTCATACGAATTCTATTCAACAATTTATACACTGCATTAAACATCGAGCTATTTTACAACCACCGAATCAGCAGAGATGAGGCAAGATAAATTACCGCAGATATTCCATGCTGTATGGAAATCATTCATAACGACCGAGATTGTGTTACGATGATATCCGCATACGTGGATATCCACAGCTCACCGTCAGCTGGAAATAACTCTGATATATATTATTTTTATGAACCAATTCTTTACCATATTTATACATTATATTATTGAATACAATAAACCAAAAACAAAATTTTTGTTGTTTATTTTCAAGTATGTAATATACTAGTTCAATGGGACAAGACGTTGGGTTTTACAAATAAAATATTTTGAATTCTCGTTTTTGATTTCGATCGTAATTAAAACTTGAGATCAACTTGGTACCCGGTTGAGTCAGTCCGGACATTTCAAATTTAAACGTTGCGGTACAGATGTACAGACATTTTAATTCTCATCTTCGATGGCCAGGAAGTATCACATTTCTACGAGCTTCATCGATCATCCCTCATTGTTTCAATAGTTTGTGAAATTTACAGGCTCCATATATTTCCATTTTCACATGCATTTTTTTCCATTTATTTTAAAATGATACTCAAAGAATTTTACCCACATTAAATTGCATACCCAAAGCATGGAAAATAAAAAAGCAATTAAAATCCGTTAAATTGAATTTTAATTCTGCGGAAGAAACTGTTGTGGACTTGTCAGATCTCTCACCATATTTTTATCAAAATAATAATAATAGTAATAATAATAATAATCTACAATACCTCTTCATCTGAGTGTATGTTCTGCAGACCACAAGTATACTCCCTTGAACTTGGCCAGTAATGATATTCAGAATAATGAAATCACCCGTAGCAACTCAGAAAAACTTGATAAATAGAAAAGCATGCCTGCATGGGAGACATGCCAATGATCTTGACCAAACATATGTCGACAAACAAGAGTCAAACGCGTGATTGAGGCATGGCGAGCTCTTCCCAGAAACAGAGGGTTTCATGATAACAATTCAAGATCAAGTGATAAAAACAAAGAACTATCTGATATATATCATTGTGGACCCGAATGCTGGGGACGATAAATGTAAGAAAAGCAAGGAGGAACCTGAAACTATCCAACATACGGAGTCTGCATGAGTGCTCTCTCTCAGTCCGACTACTTACGTCGACATAACTAAGTGATTGCTATTATTCACCAGAACTTAGGCATTAAATTCGAGCTGTTAATAGAGAGTTCTCCATATTACAAATATATTCCGTATTCTGTATTGGATACAGATTGATTCACTTCGTGTTATGACAGATCTATAATGTGTCCCTAACAATAGACTCGACATAGTGCTACGCGATAAAAGGAAGAAAACTGCGATTCTTGACTTGAATAAGAATATTTATATACTCGTGCAAAAAGCTGCCATTCTAAATACTACCAACATTGTAAGAAAGTTCTTGTGTGATATACAGACGAATGTTCTTGGCTTAGCCCGTACTTTGTCTTATATCAGTTGCAATGCTGAGGTATTTATAATAATAATCTACAATACTCATAAATCCAACAGTCCTTTATGCAAGCAAAACACTGACACTTAACAGAAAATACGAACCTGAAGAAATCAAAAAAGAAGAGAGAAAAATCATTAGGAAAATTCTAGGAGCGAGATAAACTGAAGACTGTTACAAACTCCAATCAAAACAACAGAAGGGTTTTCAAACATTGAAATTGACTTTAAGATAAAAAAATAAGGAAATTCTTTGAACATCTTAACACATTACCAGAAAATTGATTGACTAAAAATATAATAGATTGCGTCACCTCTCTGAAAAACTCAACACCTAAATGAAATACGAAAAGACCTAAAAAATGCAAACATAAAATCAACCGATATTTTAGAAAGAGACATCTTAAGACACAAAGTAGACAAGTGGAAAGTTATGACAGAGCAACCAAAAAAGAAACAGTACAGACCAAAGTGGTCGGAAGAACGTAAACAAGCTTTCCCGGAAAAAATAAAAGCCTATTGGAACAAGAAGAAGACCCCAAAGAAAAGTTGATTAAGTCATTTGCTTAATGTCTTCCATTCATTGGGAAAATTCGTTACCATTATTAATAATAATAAATGTATTACTGTTACATAAACTCGTAGGGTTTATTAACATTTTATGAAGTATTCTCAGGGATTCTAAATTTTCGAATTTATTTTACTAAGAAATAATATTATAATTTACACTATCTTAATCATTATAATTTTCTAAAGGTCCATTAATACTCAATTAAATTGTTTTTATAAATATTAATTGATGGAGGGGAGCTCATTAAATGTAATAAATACTGCACTGCGACTTTCTGCAGTCTAATCTAACACTATATCATGTAACTTAGGTATGTAAATTTGTTTAGTAAATTATACCTAATGAAAACTCTATCGAGATATAAAACGAAAAAAATCATAATAAAACAGTTTTTACTTGTTTATTAATGAAAGTTTAATAAAAATATTCACCAATACTTCTGTCGTTGAAAATAACATCACGTCATTACATTAGGAACTTTGAAATTATATAGAGATTTTTTTTGTCGTCATTGAAAATATGAACCGATAACCACGAATGCAATTCGAGATTTTTTAATTATTAAAACAAGTGTTTTATTTGCAAATGAAACTGTATAAAACAACTTTGAATACTATCGTACTTGAATACTCTACGAAATGTGTCCTGAATCCAAATTCTTTTTTTTTTATGATTAAAGGTAGTTATAGATAAATCGTTGATTTCAACGCCAGAAAGCAGTATGATATATTCAGACTTTAAAACATTTTCCTTCTTTAATAGTATCTCAATTATTCGCATACTATCAGCCGTAGAAATAGTGGTTTTCCAGCTATTTTTCTGCAGTCATTTTCCTCAGTCATATAGCAATCCACGTACATTTGGACACAATTCTCCAAGCTACACACAATGCAAGATGTTCTCTTTTTTGCTCTTTTTAAGCAAAAGTGTATGATCTTCTTTCCAAAGTACAACCGGTGCCACGAAATTCCTCTAAACTGAGAAGCAAACACACGATATCTGGAGTGTAAAGGCCTTCGCATCGTCCAGTTGGTGAAGCTCAACTACCCAATGGATCGATTTGTGAAGGGGAGCTTGAGCTTGGCGCTCTCTAAAGTTGCGCCGCGAAAAGTTGAAGATGAAATTCATATTGACAGGAAGATGAAACGAAGTAAGGAAAGATGAGAGTGAAAAAAATAAGCAACAAAGCCACTCGAAGAAATTGAGGTAATAGATGGACAGAGGGAAAGAAAATATGAGGGCTCTTTCGCGGAAACAACTTATGACGTTATGTGAAGAAAAAGAGAGAAGAATTTGAGAAAATATTAGAAAAATAAGGTGCATCATAGCTGAGTGGTGTAATATTTTTTTCAAGATAGGGACTCTGTCAATAGAGATGAAGACTGAAAATCTTTTACATATTTTACCGTGTATCGCTTTTTACGGTAAAATTATTAAATATTTGACGGATAAGGCTAATTAATGAAAATGATGTGAGCACAAGAGAACTTATTCTTTGGATTTTTTTGAAGATTTAACTGTTTTTATAACATCCCTATTATATTTTAAAAATATAATGCAATTGAAAAGCAGTTTCAAAGGAAGGTGTATCTATTATTACGAAAACTAAATTTTAATTTTTACGTCAGATACACTTGTCGATTGCACTATTACATTCATACAAAACCAGAAAGTAAATTCTCAATTATTTTATGAACCATTACACAAACTCACAATCATATCTTCTTCATATGAGCATAATATTTCGAAATTAACTAAATTTGTTAGGACGCAAGAGTGTGTGATAACCTTAACTTTGAGATTTATGTGTTAAAGTACACCAATGTATATTAAACAATAACTCGATTTATTGTCTTGTAAGGTGACACAGTTACATAATCGATCAAAATACATGGTACCACACGAACATCTGTCTATGAAATAAACATATTTCGCGAACATTACAAGCAATCATTTGATATAGTAATTGAAATTGTACTGACGCATTAGTATTATCAGTTCTTTATCGCAAAACAATTGTTAATGAGACAAAGAAACATATCCTTTTTATTTTGTTATAATATTGAAGACAATTTTTCAAGCACATTTCATGTGATAACTGAACAGCTTTAACAAACCAGCTACGATTGTTCCTGTCCACAAATTTTTCTTCTTCTGACTATATGTTTGCTTCTTTTTTCATATATAAGTGGCATAAATTTTGCCGAAATTGCAAATATTTTCGTCGGAGGATTTAGTGAGGCTCGTAATGCGAAATGCTCAAAGCACTGGGACGGACGGCCACATCCAGTTTTCTCTAATTGCGTCTCTCGAACGCCCCTAGCGGTAGGCAAGCGAAGCTTCTCGTTAGAATATAAGCACCGCTAGCGAATTCATTTCTGTAATGCGCTCCCTGGTGGTCTTGAAGCTCTTTGGGAGTTGGCCCTTATCGATGCATTGAAACTCTAAGCTCTCAACGGGGATATAATTAAATCTTCAATTCCTCGTATAACCGACGACGATTCCTGTCTCCTTGGAGCATTTCGTGTTTGAAAGAAAATGTCGCCCAATTCTACAAACTTTTCGCTATTTCTTTTGCAATTGATCTCTCGTACCATCGTATTCAGGACGAGATGTGTTGACAAGCGGAATTCTTAAGAGAAATTACAGAGATATAATGATCACTGTTAAGAAAATATCCGTAAACGAGCTGTCAAAAAGAACGTAGGAGTGAAGAAAATACAAGGGAGTTAAGAAATGGGAAGAGCTGAAATACTATGATATGAACTGAATTTAAGGTTAATCTATTTCACAATATGTGGGGAAGTAAAAGTATATAATCTTAATAGTTTACTGTAAATAATTATTGACTTATATGGTCTTTTTTAGGGCTAATTTGATACTTCAATCACATCGTTTTGTCACGGGTTTGGAACTCCGTCAGCTGATACATACGTTCTATAGTATCTTATGAATGTAAGATGAAGAACACATAATTGAATTGAATTAAGTAACATAAATTTAATATCAGAAAAAAGAAAAAGAATGAAAAGAAAAACGGAAAAAGAAAAACAGCAGTCTTACATCTTTTTGAAAACATGTTTTACACCTAAGTCTTTTTCTTCTCAATGAAAATTAATTAGGTCGAATTGAAAATAGTTATTAGTTTGACCAATATAAATATTAAGTGTTCAACTTTCAGGAATTTTGAAACTTTGCATTTTGCCAAGAAAACGACATAAGTATCCCAGTTCAAAGGTTTCTCACTGATAGAATCCATGAGCTCCTCTTTCGTAAAAGTATGAAGAATCATCAGTTTCTTGCTTTGCTGTTAAACAACAACTCATAAAACGAAGAATTGTAACTTTAGAAAATATATTCAAAACAAAATTACGGTCATGAGAGTAAGAAATAAGTAAATAATCCACTGAACCATAATTATAGAGAATAATTTGAAGAGATTGGGTTTCGAACCACTGTTTTATGAGTAGAATGGTGTCCCGGAAGTCTGAAATGATTGACACAAAATTCGCTGACACAAAAATGACCACCGCCAACAAAAAAAAATCTTCGAAAATTAAAAAAATCATTTTTGCGTAGTAAATGGAGTATAACAGATGAAGTAAAAATATTAAAATAATTAGAGGTGGTCGCGCACACAATTTATTACTTTTGTACGATTTGACATGGGTTGACCCTATATAAAGAGGTCGAAAATATTTTCATTTCAATAGGGTGCTTTATTTACAAATATTATTAATGTACAAATGTGTGGCGAGGCTTTTTGTTGCCTGTACGCCTGTAAAATTCCCCTCAAGTAAAGCCGTGGGTTGTGCATACAATGCCCTAGTATTCACTCTCATTGAACGGATAGTTGCAGTTTTAATTTTTGGAAATCTTTGTTTTGAACTTAAAATGATTGTAATTTTATTTACTTGTGATTTGCATCGTATTATTATTATTATTATTTATATCATTTAGTGCATCTTTAATATTGTTTTATTTAGTTGTAAAATATCTTTTAAGTATGCTGCAACTACCGATTAAATGAGCACCGTTGGGAACCACGGGAAACCAACGGTCAGGACACGAATATATACAATTAATATAAACATATTTACAAACGATACTTAAATAAGAGAAATAAATTATAATGTAAAATATACCAGTTTTGCCATAGAAATAAAGATTAAAATAAAATTCAATTATTTACAATACTAAAAAACAACAACATATAATTGACGTAATGCCTTAGAAGGTCTTCTCAACATGTCTCCGTCTGAAATAAAAGAAAAAGACGAAGCGGCAGAATCACGGTTCATTTGAATCAGAAGTCTCAGCGCATATTACTCTTTCTCTCATCCCCCTCACATAGCTTAGGAACTGACCCAGGGACTGCACTACAGATACTCTATTGTCTCTCATTATCGCAACGGCTAAATCTACGTTAATGTGATAATTTTGGAATGCACCAACTTTGATAAAAGTTCGTTTTTGATCTGTTTTCGGGCATGTTAGTAAAATGTGAATCCAATCTTCATTTTGATCCCCTCAAAGTTGGCAAATAGAGTCTTGATCCCCCCTCAGTTTTCTTAATTTCCACCCTCCTACGCGAAACCATTAGTAACCCGATCGTTCTTTTATTTTAAGACAGTCAATGTATGGTTTTCTGCCCCATTGTCCAGCTACTAATGTTTGTACGATAAGTGACCTCTTTTCCAGTCTGTTAGTTTCTATTTCACGACGGTATAAGTCTTGGAGTTTTCTCTTAATATCGTTTAGGTCGTTTAACGATGGACTATTCTGACTCGCACAAGTGATTCCTGCTTTATGAATTAAATTTTTAATTTGCCTGTCCCATTTTCCTTCTGTATTACAATGGTAAGACTGAGTTACAAGTGGGTTCCTGGTACCTGCCCTTATCGAAAGCCAATATTTAATTGCTCTTAATTGTAGAGTTAGTTCAATGGGAAGCAACCCAAATTCCCATAAAATGCCACTGTTTGCTGTGCATTGAGCAATGCCCGCTACCATTTTAAGATATTTCGTTTGAAGCGAGTTTAAAATATCGTTATTCCCCGCGCCCCATATTTCCGCTCCGTACGCAATTCCCGGGATGAGTAGAGACTGAAACATTTTATTCATGAGTCTTGGTGCAATTTCAGGAATTGTAATTTTTGATTTTGTTATTGTACTTAAAATGTATTTGCCTTTTCGTCGAGCTTTCTCCATATGTCTCGTCCCAGTTACGTTCATGCAGATGGTTACTCCTGAATATATGTATTCTTTAACGTTTTCTAGCGTTTCTCGTTTATACGACCAAGTTTCATTCTTACTGTAGACCCACCCATTTTTAAAAGTCATGGTTTTTGTCTTATTAACGTTAACGTTTAGTTTCGTTTCTTCGCAGAAAATTTCTAATTCATCTAAACTTCTTTGTAAACCTGCTTGTGTTTTTGAGAAAATAATCAAGTCGTCGGCAAAAAGGAGTGCTGGTATTGAAATATTTTCATCTCCGATCCTGGGTGCATCTGCATTTACCGTGGTNTTTCCCGTGGTTAATCTATCCACAAGTCCATCTATGAATAGTATGAAGAGAAGTGGGGAAAGTACGCAACCTTGCTTTACACCTCTTTCCACAGAGAATCTATCAGTTACACAATCTGATTCTAATTTCACGCATGCCGTGTCAGATTTATACATCCCTTGAAGCATTTTTAGGAATTTTGTGGAGATTCCTTTACTTTCTAGAGTATACCAAAGTATTTCCCTATTAACGGTATCAAATGCTTTTTCAAAATCCACAAAAGCACAAAATAGCTTACCTCTTTTCAAGGAAGTTGCCTTTTCCGCCATTGTGGTAGTTATAAAAATGTTGTCTACTGTACTATAGTTATTCCTGAATCCTGCTTGCAATGCTGTCACTTTTCCTTCTTTTTCTATCCATTTATTTAACCGAACATGAAAAATTTTGCAAAAAATCTTAGCTATTGTATTAATTAAGAAAATGTCTCTATAGTCATTGGGATCGTTAACGTCACCTTTGTTTTATAAATTGGACAAATTATTGATGTGTTCCAAATTTCAGGAAATGTGGAAGTGTCGTATAAAGAATTGAGCAAATCCACGAGAATTGGGGCAATACTAGAATTTATTTCCTTTGAAAATTCCATTGGAATACCATCAGAACCTGTTGCTTTGCCTGACTTCAAATTCGGTACCACATCTTTTATTTCATAAATATTTATTGCACGGTCTAAATCTGTCACTATTATTTGGTGTTTGATAAAATGACCCGTCCGTTGTATACACTGATTCCGGGAAAGAAGTTGAGCGAAGTGCATTTCCCAACTTTTCGCCTCTATACTGTTCATGCAACTATATCTACATCGTAATTTATTTATAGTATCCCAAATATTTGCAACATTTTTACTGTGAATAATGCTTTCAATTCTTTCCGCTTCCGAATTCTGCCATTGTTGCTTAGCTGTGTTAATTATTCTTTTATAGTTTTTTCTCAAGTGTACGTATTTTTGTCATAAGCTTTCTCCTCCCCACCAAATGTAAAATTTTAATGCATTTTCAGCATCTTTTTTCACCTGTCTACAATCTATGTTGAACCATACCGCTTCTCGAGTGTTGTGTTTTTTTCTGTGCGCGTACTCGCATATGTGAACCCGCTTTGTGTAGTGTGTTTCGTAAAGATTCTGTCGCGGCATTAAGCTCTCCAAACTGCAACCTATTTAGAATATCTGCGTGCAAGTTTCCGCGATTCCTTTCAAAGTTCGCTGCAAATTCTAACCTTTTTTCATGGCTCCATTTAAATCGTTTAATTTTTGACAATCTCTTTGATTGTTGTAGTACTTGTAAACTATTTTTACATTTTAAGGTTAAACAAAGTGGCATGTGATGGGATTCTATTCTTTGACCTACACGAAATTTATCTATCCACTGTAAAGTTTTAGGACACTCCAAACCATAATCAATTACGCTCTCTCCATTTCTATTAATATACGTGAAATTTCCGCATGCGTCATCCCCATAAGAACCATTCAAAATATCTAAATTATGTAAATAGCATAGCTCTAGTAATTCGCTTCCCTCGCCATTGCTCACTTTATCTTTACTTTTTCTAATTATATTCTTATTATTATTAACATGAAGAGTTTCGTTCATAGGTGCGTCTGGTATTCTTTCACCTATTCTTGAATTAAAATTTCTTATTAATAAAAGTCCTGCATTGGGGTTCCTATTTTTCAGCGTATTTAATATATAATCTAACTCCTCATAAAAGGAACTATTATGGTACACGGATCGTTGTGGGTGTCTATAAATAATTAAAATTAATATCTCCATACCCGTGCATTCTAGTTTAACGCATATGGAACTTTGCAAATTTATATTTATTTCTTGGAAACTATAATTTGTTGAATTCTTGCAATAAATTGTGGCTCCACCTGGGTTTCTTCCACGCGATCCTTTTTTTTCAAATGTTTCGTAAAAGAAGTATATCCATTTAAATTAACCGAGTCTCCGTCTTTACATCACATTTCAAGCAATCCAATTACAGAGAATTTTTCAATGAACTCACGAAAACTTCCCTGAGTCAGTTTCCTCGTCAATCCTTCAACGTTCCAACACAATACATCTAATACATGCCCTTTGTCCTATTGGCCTGTCGCGGACGTACGTTGCTGAACTGCAAGTGCCACAGATCTTGTCACCCGTCCTTGCGGTGGGGGAGGTACATACGGCGGCCGGTTGGTAGCCGACAGGCGTGGTGCACTTTCCGCATACCGCGTTGATGACGCGCTGGCGCTGGCTTGCCGTTGCCCTGCCGCGTGCTGCTGAGGTGTAGACACCGGGGGTGAGTGGCGTTGCTGTGTCGGCGGTCGCACCGGCGATGTTGCCGCGTCATCGACTGGGGCTGGAGTGTCTCCCTGACTCGCCTTCTTCAGGGCCTCTAGCGTGTAGCGCTTCCCATCCACCACAAATGTATCAAAGCGCAAAGAAGCCCTGTGCCCTTTGCTCTTGGCATCCTGCAAAAAGTGCCCGAGCTCTTTGCGTGTCTGCCGCACGGCGAAGGAGAAGTCCTCCGCGACGCAAACACAGCGGAGAGATTCCTCGGTCGCCTCACGCAAATAACGAGAAGCTCCCATTAAGAGTTCCTCTCTCTTTTTCTAAGAGGCCAGTTTCACCACTATTGGCCTCTTGCCTATCCTGTGGCCCACACGGTGTGCGCGCTCTATGTCGCACTCAGTGAGCACCACTCCCGTCTGGGCCGCGACGTCTCGTACGAGCCGCTCCGAGTCCCTCCATGTTTCGCCCGGTTGGTCATCCAAGCCAAAGACAAGAAGGTTNATGCGTGGTCGTCTCACACATTCAATAGCAGCTCGCCACTGCTCAATAGAAATCATCGCTACAATTACAAATAATAGTACTAACAATTAATAATAATGAAATGAATAATAATACAGAATACTTATCTTTTGAATATTTTGACGTTCTGGAACACACAGGAAATTCACTAAACGTTCACAATTCGCACTTCACTTTCCTGCGGCGCTTGCAGGTATACGGCTCAGCGGAGCTACGACGCGCACATCCTTTCACTTCGGCGTCTCAGACTAAACTGCAATATACTACAATATCTTCGTACAAAATATCTTCGTCGAAAATATACAACAATATCTTCGTACACAATGTTGGAGGGAATGGGACAACGTTATATAATTTCCTTCTACACATGGATGGGGTGGAAAAATGGCATCGTCAACTGTGTTTAGCTCTGTAGCTCACATACTATTTTAACTATCATGGTGAAATCAACTGACTTTTGTCCAAGCATTCTCAAGAGTATCCGTAATGCTTTCTTGTTTAAATAAGATTACCAGTTTCCTCGGAATTACGAATAGTCTAAATTACCCTCCTCTGGTCATTGTGAATAAATATTTAACTTTATATGGAGCATTTTTCTACGGAACAAATAATTTCATTCAAGGAAAATTAGGCACCATTTTTATTTTTATTTTCTTCTTTTCATTCAATTTGTATTAAGAACTTAGGGGTGATAATTATACACTTTTCTACGTAACCAGATTATAATTAAATTCTACAAAAATTTAAAAGATAAATCTCGCAAAATCCTTCTGTTTTCATATATTCTCAGTCTCTTGTGTATCAAATCAGTCAACAGCATATACTACCGGATAACATTTCGGAGCGAGCATGCCTCAGAGCGTGTACAAGTGATTTCTGACCAGACTGCAGGTTGTAATATTGCTAATGATAAATAATTATGATTTTTACTCACTCAAAAAGAGAAAATGGTGTGCAATGATTTGTTTCCGTTCTGTACATTCAAAAAGTCAATTCACGAATGTGATTCTTTCCCAACAATATACAAAAAATGTCAATTTTATTTGCATTAATTACTGTTTCAATGAACCTCAATTGTTATTTTTCAATTATTATATGTAATATTTAATTAAAGGTGAAAAAATAATTTATTGAATTACAAAAATGATAAGGGTGTTTGATGAGAAATGTCACCCCACCAGAACGATTTTGAGAATATACTGGTCTACGCGGGTTAATAGAAATAAATATCTAAAATGTTCTTAACTCTACGGCAAATTCTCCATCACATATAAAATCCATCGTTTGGTACGAGAATAATCCTTTTCGTGGTTCGTTACCATTTATTATGAAAAGTTGATATCTACAGGATGATTCAAAATTGCCATTACATTGTTATAGGTGTTGTAGATGCGACTCAGGACAGCAATATTTGGTATGCTAACCCATGTCCGGAAATGCGCCGTGTGGAAGGTAAACGACTTTAAAATAAAGTGAAAGGATACAGTGCACGTGCATCTACCAACTCGTACCTGCGTGAAATACAACATATGCTTGAAGTGGCGACCACGAGTTTCATTGCACAAAGAGTACCTGCGAACAATGTTCACATACACACGGTCCAAAAGTCCTGCACCACTACTCAATCTTAGGGATCAATGTATGCGTCCATCGTCCTCTCGGATACGCTTCCCATTCAGCTTACCATTCCCTATTCAACTCTCTGCGGGCTTCCTCTTTTACACCTGTCGAAGAGCTTGTCTGTGCCTACTTGGTTTTGTTTCTCCCATATTATTGCCCTTCTTTTTGCTTCCAACCAGATAGGAGGGATTGCAGACAACACCAAAACTGCTCCTGTCGATATCGTCCGATATCCACAAATGACTCTTACAGCCATTTTTCTTTGAACAGGCGCCATGTACCTCTTATTCCTTTATGGGCGTGATGTCCCCATATTAGTGATCCATAGAGTAACACGGAATGTACCACGCTGGTTAGCAGTAATCTTCTTTCCGGTTTCGGACCACCGATATTTGGCATTAGTTGTAGAGCTGTGCCAATACCACTTGCTTCGGAAGACGCCTCCTTGATATGCTCCCGGAAACTCCGTTTCCTGTCTATCCATATTCCCAAGTAATGAACGTTTTCCTGGAATTTGATGGCATGTCTCTCAATTTCAAGACGGGGTACGTTATACTTGCGTTTCTTTGTGATTATTACCGCTTGTTTTGTGATGAGCGAGTTCCAGGCCTCAACTCTTTATCCACAAGGAAACTGTTTCCAAGGTATCGTTACATTTCCATTCCAATTCTTCCGTGGTGTTTGCAACTGCTATCATGGCTGCATCATCGGCGTACCCCACCATCTTTACCCCTTCTGGAAGATGTACTCGAAGGAGATAATCGTACTGACTATTCCACAACGTGCCTTCTTGGACGGACCCTTGCCCAATTCCGGACGTTTGCTCAATGGTAGCTGTTTCATTATCTGTTTCTATCAGCAGGCATCATTCCTCCAAGTAACTACTTTGAACACGCAGTAAATACCACGGAATATGTCCTTGAAGAGAGCTATAAGTGTCTTCCCAATTTGCTGAATTAAACGCATTTCTTACATCTAGAGTAATCACTACGCAATGACTTCCAGGGCTAGGTGGCATTTAGATGCCTTAGAGACATTTAGACTTCCAATTGGGTCTCTTGATCTGCATTGATAGTTGACTTTCCTATCCTGAAGTCAAACTGCTTATCTGAAAGGCGTCCATCTTCATCAAAGCATGATTCTATTCTGTTCAGAATCATTCTGTCATACAGTTTTCCTGTGCTATAAAGCATTCTCAGAGGTCTATAAACAGATGGTTCTTTTGGTTCCTGCCCTTTCCCTTTTGTTATGAGCATTAACGTTTGTCTTTTCCATGGATCTGGAAAGTATCCTTCTTTTAAACAAGTGGTAAATAGATCAAGAAACAGGTCTACTCAATGCAGTAATCTTCAGTACTTCATTCGATATACCGTCAGGTCCAGGCGATTTGTCACTTTTCAGTCTCTTTGCGGCCTCTTGTATTTCATTCAGATGGAAAGGTGGTACCTCCTCCTCTCTGATTTCTGGGTACGTCGTCCTGGGTTCTCCTTTTGGAAATAGCGAGGCTAATACAAGGAGTAGGGATTCTTTATCTTTTGGTATTTCATCATTTCTCTTACGCAATTTGCCCAGTACTTTCCTGTAAGGTGTACCCCAAGGATCTCAATCAACGTGTTCGCATAGTTCCTTCCAGCATTTCTCTTTTCGTCGTTTGATTTCATTGCGAAGAGTTTTTCTTGCCAATTTATAATTTTCTGGAGCATTCATCGCTGCGTGTTGGGTCCTTCTATGTGCTCTTTGTGCGATTCTTCTTAGCCTAATGCACTTTGTCCTCAGTTCTGCGATCTCTGGCGTTCACCAGTACACTGCTTTGCGATTTGGGTGTTACCTACTTCGACATGGCATGGCTACATCGCAAGCTTTGCTGATTTCCGCTGTAAAATATTCTACCATGCGTTGAGCAGACCACATTTCGCTCATCGCGGAGATACCTTCAATATACTCTTGGCACATCTCCTGGTCTATTTTGTGGATTGCTCAACCACCGCAATGTGTCAGGGTGAACACGCCTTCGACCGAATTCATAACTTACGTATTTGTGGTCACTAAGACTCTCTAACTCTAATACATGCCAATTACGAACGAAAGGTATCGTCGTTGGTCTTGTGAAGGCTAGATCTAGTACAGGAACGGATGCTCTTCTTTCAAATGAAGTCACTCCTTGCTGATTAATGGTAATCAGGTCCAGAGAAATCATGGCTTCATCTAAAAAACGTCCTATTTCATCCCTTTCTCTTATGAACCATGACGTAGATTTTGTGTTAAAGTCACTCGCAACGATGATTGGTCCCTCCCAACATCTGATGCACGCTTCCAACTTATCAAGATTACTTCAAAACGCTTCTACTGATCTATTTGGCGACAAGTAACAACTATATCCAGCCATTCCATTTATTCTTCTTCTAACATACTCTTAACCTCTCTCAATCTGATCAGCAATTACGTTATTTTCATGCAGTGTTTGAATTGCAGCATCACCTCTTATTTCGGAACACCATGTGGGATCATCTACGTTCTTGTTTTGTTCTGATATTATCAATATTTCGGCTCGTTGTTCCATCGCAGTCTCATGAAGAAGATTCTGAGCACTGTCGCATCTATTTAGATTAATTTGGAGGAATAATACAATTTTTTGCACCAGTACGTCTGGCAGGAAGGCCAAGTAGCTGTGTCTTTTTAGACGGGGCGGTAGGATAAACGGGCTCATCAGGCGACGATGTTGGAATCCATGAAGATGTGTGGCATGTGGGTTTTCCTTATCCAAGATGTGTGAGAAATGAGAAATGCGCTTCATCTGTGAAAAGAATGACCCGAGGAAAGTCTGGAACGTCGACACAACGTTGTGGGAACCATGCGCAGTAATCGGCACGTGACAAAAAATCAACTAAACCCAATGTCTGCACCCTATGGGTGAAGTTGCTGTTCACGAAGAACTCGCCAGACGCTGCTCTGGGATACATCCACGACACCTGCGATGTTGCGGGTACTCAGGACGGGTTCTGGTCGACCAGCTGGAGGACTTCCTCTCTCACGTAAAATGCGGTGCGTCTGGCCACGACCACGGCACTATTAGCTTTGAAGATGCATATTTCCTGAAGCCGTTGTTCCAATTTTGCAAAAATGGCATGTGATGGACGGGTACGACTTGGAAATCGTCCGTGATACAGTGTTGTGCGAATCGACCATTTCGTCCACTTTCACCATAGACGAACATCATGTCGGTGTACACGGAAAACGTGTACTCTGCCATTCTGTAATGCACCGTCTTTCTCGATCGCTCAGTGGCAACTGAAGTACACGCGCCATAATTCATTGAATTGTTCTCTGATGACACGTGACATGACGTCACGTATGACGTTACGTGACACGAGACACCTCCAACAAGTCATTGTGAATTGCCTTCCAACGTTCAAAGTCGTTTATCTTCCAAACGACGCAATTCCGGATATGGGTTTATTACCAAATATTGGTGTCCTGAGTTGCCTCTAAACACATATAACTATGTAATAGGAATTCTGAATCATTCTGAATAATCACTTCTCTTTGGTGCAACATTTATTTCAATGATACCCAGAAAAATTACTGTAGATACAAACATAATCAATATAGTAGTAATTCATTAATTGTGGTGTATAATATCTTATAATAATTAGTTACAGGTAAAACTGAAACACATCTTTTCATGGTCAATATTAGTTTGAATTGCTTTTTCAGAAATGCGACATTTTTTGTTAAATATGTCTCTAAATTGTCCAGAAAAACAAGGCATATTTTATACTTTTCTCTCCTATATTTAATTAATTTGTTACACGCCATAGTTTATTTTAGATCGATTCCATTAAAAATTACATGGGAATTTATTTAAAAACCGTTCCTTCAGAGCTCTATCCGTAAGAGTCTGAATAACTTCAAGTTGTAATCAAATATTAGTCTCGCAAGGTATAAATTGTTACTCGATGTGACTGCAAATGTTCTCCGCAAACAATTACATGAATAAGGTAGTATGATAATGCAAGTATGAGCATAACATCACTCAAATATTGTATTTATTAAACTACCTATGAGTGAATAATCTCACATAAAAATGATCCATAAGTTTCGTGTAATTCGTTTTAGGTCAATTAATACAACTAGATTTGGCAAAAAGAATTAAAACGAATCTATTTCTTAGACGGATCTCTTCATTCAAATGAACGGGTAATAAAAAAGGCATTTCGAGAATTATTTTTAAAATGATCAATATATTTCAAAAACATAAACAAAAACACAGGAAAATCCTTTTTGTGAATTTTTTACGTAAAATATACCAAATTATTTCAAACTTTAATCTTCGTCGAAGTATGTTACAGGCAATTTTCGTGGGCGTTTCATTAAATTTCCTTCCGTTAAAATGGCTCAAATTAAAAATATCCCTGGAATCAGGAATAGGTACTGACATAATATACGCGTATTATTGTAAAAGATAAGTATATAATTACATAATTCAGTTAATATTAACTGCTCTCCAACACGTTCCCCAATAATGTCATGTAATTCATACCATGCTTTTATGAAGAAAATGGACAAATTTTTGAAATCAGACATAGCTAGTGTAAAGGAACCTCGTTAAGGACAGTGATCCTATTAAAGGCTATTTCAGTTGGAGCAAGAAAAGCAGATAAAACCAAGGATAAGAGGATAATACTTAATAGGATCTCGGGTTTACCACTTTCGTTGGATGGACCCTTCTCCGTAAGAACTAAATGTTCAATGCCCTTCCTAAAATCTGGGTTGCAAAACTGCACAAATAGCCTTGAATCTATACTGACAATTAATTGCCATACTAAATATGGAGGTCATTAAACGAACATGTACACTTCAGCCTTTGCTTAGTAAACAACTACGCTAAGAAGTATCGTCACAGCCCAATATCATTGAGTCTCTACTACAATACAAATTCCCATAATTTCCGGTGAGTATATCAATAGCATCACAGATATTTCCACGAATTCAAAAGCGATATGGGAAGGTTATATACACACGATAAAAGGTAGTATGATCAAGTAGGTTGTGATTCACCGAAACGTAATGATGATCGCTCACCACTTGAAGGCACCACTGTCGTTTTGCTTCAATTTTTTGCTGTTATTGCCGCGTGACTGTGCAATCGTTTTTATGAACAAAAGTATTTTTCCCAATATTTCTAACATTAAAAACAACACCTTCACAATACTTTTTTTTCAAGTATCGAGTATTGAACCCGGGTCCGGTATCATCTAGGTAGTCATCAGACTGCGATACACTACCAAAAAAAACGGATTTTTTCATATGATAGGAACTCTCCCCAACGTCGTTTAGGACCATGCGTTTTCATTTCGTGTTACATTCGTAACATAATAAACTTTATTGTCAAAAAAGCAGAAACAAACTGTGTGTGACCACGTGGAGGACAATAAACTTAGTCAATTTATGTTAGGGCGAGTTAATGGAGTTTACTACCACAAACACGAAAGTAATGCTAAGAAGAAACATGTTTTGATGAATTGAACCCAATATCATAACTCAGCACTGCCATCTTTCGACTTACAGAGGAAACTCGACAGTGACCGAGAAACCATCTAGCGACAGTAAGAGACAACCCGACTTCTTAAATTATTGAACTAATTGAAAGAAAGTTTAACGTGTTTCAGCAGAAGGAAAAGTCAAATAAAAATATCATAACAATAGAAAATGAGGTGGAACGAATGCGATCGTGTCGATGAAACCTTTGCATTGCCCTGGAGTTTGTATGCAAATTATTTCGTATTCACTGAGAAAAAATTAATTTTAAGATTTTGAAAAAAAAAAGAAAAGTTTTTTATAGATAACCGTCAGTCGAATTGCCATGGAGTGTAAACTAGCGACAAGATCCAACTGGGTCTCTTGATTCAAAATACCCATCAGCATATCTGTTAAGGTAAGTTTACACTTGTATACATGAACGAGTGACTTGTATGAGACACATGTCAATTTGTATGAGCTAGGGCAATATAATTACTCTTTGACATGTTGCGTGACAGAACCTCAGAAAAATCCTGATACATTTTGTATGAGCTTCATTCGGGATATGTATACCGCAAACGTGTACGTGCGCA
Organism: Laupala kohalensis; assembly: GCA_002313205.1. Classification (NCBI taxonomy): domain Eukaryota; kingdom Metazoa; phylum Arthropoda; class Insecta; order Orthoptera; family Trigonidiidae; genus Laupala; species Laupala kohalensis. The sequence continues at coordinate 214,607 of NNCF01126044.1, forward strand.
TGAGAGAATACATGGCCAGTACGCGCTCCGCCATGTTCGTTTACGTTCTACCTGTGCGTTTTTAGCTGGGCGTCATTGTCGTATTTCACCGAATCTATTGATTCCTGAAATCTTAAGCCTTGATTAGTGCATATTATATTATTTGATAATGTTTATATTCGTTTATTTCTTTAGTAGATTAGTATAAGTGTAAACGCTCCCGTATATATGTATGATGTACAGGTGCCTTAGCTCATACAAATGGCAAACCTTCGAAAACTTGCGTATAGAAGTCTCTCATACATGAACGGAAGTGTAAACATACTCAGATACATGAACAGAATCAAAAGCGTTAGTATAACTTTTGCGAGTTGATGAATTATAAACGCCTCATTCAGAAGCTAAATGGCATAATATCATATACTGAACATGTAATCCAAAGATAGAAATATTACGCCGTTCATTCATGTAGCTCACAGATAAAAATAATTAAAGTTTGAAAGGATGAGAAAGAAGACCTCACAAAAAAATGCAGCTAACGGAAGATTAATATGTCTCCTCTCCAACAGTGACACAACCTTGGGTGCCGAAGCTCGCTGTACTGAAGATCTGACCTCAACCTACCAAACCGGCTGTCAATTAGGTGGCGCACCTTTAAAGGTTTTATAAGGATTTTCTCGATGTATTAATTAATCGTGAGGACACTAAACCATCTTTTAATTTGTATAGGAAGGAAAATTATTCAGATTCTGTGTTAAATTTTTACTCAGAGAATACTTTAACTCAAAAGAGAGCTATGATTTATAACTTAATAGATAATGCTATAGTACTTTCGGGTAAAAAACATCGGAGGAAAAATTTACAAATAGTGCGTAACATACTTTCCGCTAATTATATCCCATAGAATTTGATAATAAAATATTAAAAAGAGATTGTGTTACCTTCAAAAAATGCAACAAATAACGCACCCTCCACGAGATAATATGATTTATGCAGTGTTTCCTTATGACAGGTTCATAACTCCTTCACTTCATAGATTACTTGAATTCTGAGAATATGAAATTGATTTCAACATTTAAAAATAATAGGAATAATTTGATAACGATAGGGAAAGATAAGAAAGATCACATGAATACTAACAAAGTAGTATACAAGATAAAATGTAAAGATTGTAATGCTAACTACGTAGGTCAAACAAAAAGAGGGTTAAAAACTAGAATCCAGGAACACAAAAGAAATTTAAAATATATAGAACAAAGTGTAGTTATCTCAAATTGCATTAATAGTCATCACTTGATGAATTGAAAAAAATCATTAATTTTGGACAAAGAAGTCAATTATTACAAAAGTATATCAGAAATGATATTTATAACAAATACACACCGGAGTTTGAATTTACGCACAGGCACTAAAAACTATCTGGTTTATACAATAGAACATTATAATATGTTCGTATTTCTGCTTTTTTGTAAACATATTTTGTGTGAAAATTTCTCCTTATATCATGTTCATTTGTCCTTTTATGTTTATTGTCATAATTTGTTATTAATTAATCACCCGACGACGGCGTAAATCCACCCCGAAATGTAGCGATTTCTGAACAAACAATTAAAATATTATTCGTCCAAGAAAAAGGTCGTAAGTTTTTAACTATTTATTTAAAGGTTATACTTTAACATGATTTATTGCTAAGCAATCCACAACATTAACCTCATTATCACGCACTGAAATTATTATTGATCAATATTACGAAATGTATTACTGCATTGAAATCTATTATGAAATGTATGCTCTCTAATATGAAATGTATTATTGATCCACTATTGAAGTGACTCTTGTTCAAGTAGTACAGACATATAGATCTTTTCTCTTTTTACGTATGACCAAGGAATAGAATTTTAGAAGGATTTAGATTAGATTAGGTTACCGTTTTTGTGGGCACGGCTAATGGCAGAGTCTCGCACGTAGACCCAAAATGCCCTTCGTACACCTTTGTACATTTAGGTTTACTCCAACCCCACGGCCTCGCTGAAAGACACAAAGGAGTGGATCTTAGCCTTCCTGATATCCTCTAGGGTAGGGAAAAATAAACCTAGGTAACGGTATCTAGTTTGGGCAAAAGCTTCGCACGGAGTACATACGCATAGGTCTTCTCCTCCACGCCGCATCTCCTACACATTGGATTCCGACTGACCCCCATAATGTGTAAATGTCTCCGGAGGGTATTACGTCCTGTTAGAAGTCCTACGTCATAGTTTCGTCATACGACTCCTACCTAAGTTTTGTTGGACCTTATTTAAGAAGGAATAGTTTCAAAGAAAATAAGAAATTAAAAAGAAATAGTACAATTGACAGTATTACTTAATATATAAATAATGCAAAAACATTTATCTAGAAACTACAATTTCGAAGCATTCTCATCGAAAAAAATAGACAAGAAAAATACCCACCCATAAGTTGGAAACTCATTTCAGGGCGTAAAATTTTTGTTTCTCCATTCGGTCTATTGTCCAATAATCATGATACTGAGTGGGAACTACACAGATGCTTCATATCGTATTAAGTTTGCAATTAAAAGTCCGGAAATTGAGTATTTTTATGAATCCCGTTTTCCAATTTCCTCCCTCAGACTCGTTCATACAATCAGACGATTCGGTCTCGCTATCCTTGTGAACGCAGTCGGAGTGTCATCGACTGACGCAATGAATTCTCGTCCACTTGTATCCGCGCTGAAGTTCTCTCGCTTGTATACACAGCCATTGAGACACATTGAACCGCTCTATAACGCGGAGTGATACGAGTATTGTATGTACTATATTGGATGAGAGGCAAAATATTATTGCATTCAAGAGTGTTATTGGGACAGTAAAGCGTTTGCAACATACAGAGATGTTGGGATAAATAAACTGCAAATTATTCATCAGTGTCAAAGAAATTACAACGTGAAAAGGTTACTGTCAAAAGAAAGTTGTAACAGGGAATACAATCGACCAATCAATACTGGATGAATAACTCGACTGTTTGTAAAAAGTGTGTTTTTTAAAATTTCATTTTGTGGATACGTAGAGTAACACCAATATAAATCAGGTACTGACACATCTCAGATATTTGGCTTCAAATACGCGCGAGTGACGTCGCCAGCCAATAGTAATTTATTCCGCCCTGGTGATCAGAGCGTGTGGCTGCGGGATGTGAACCCTACCCCCCACTCTTCATAAAGCTTACCTCAAGAAAGAAACAAGAGGAAAAATTCTCACTCATTGATTCAACTCTCTCAGTTATACTCACTCAGTTAAGTACGAGATAAAGGAACTTTCCTAGAAGTACGCGGGTTGGGGAGTTCTGGTTCTCGGTCTGTTAAGAGAACACCTTGTTGAATGTTGAACTTTCTTTCGAGTGATATGATATAGAAGAAGCTTGATTTCATCATTCTTTGTGATTCCTGAGGATCGGTTGTGTCGAGGCGTCACTAGCGTGAGCGGTTTCCGGGAAGGTCCGAGCATCCTGGTGCGAGGTCGGTGCTTCAACATCGAGACGAGAAGATACGAGAAGACTAGAGTCGAGGATGTTGGTAAAGAATAAGAATATCTAATTTGTGTGGTAATTATTTGTCAATGGAAGGGTTGTGTTGCCAATATAGTATATGTGTCTTTATAATAAATTGTTGTTTGTTGTTCCAAAAGACTGTTGATCCCTTTTTTGGCTTATTTAAACCTGTAAGTGTAAGAATAATCAATCGATGTGTTAGATCGTGGCACAGTAAGTAAAGCTTAAATGTTATTTTAGGGTTAATACTCGCTCAAACCAAATTTACTCTAGGGATAAAATACCAAAATACATATTATAATACTTTAATTTTTTTGATTACATCAATATCCGTGTCAAGATAGAAGCNCTTTCCTGATTACATCAATATCCGTGTCAAGATAGAAGCCTAAGACATAAAATAATTATTATAAATAAACTACATGCATGATATTTCTACATTTAACCTATCACGCCTATTCTTTGTTCTTCCATTATTTATGTAAAACCACTATTTAAAATGGTAGCAAACATTTTTTAGTTTTTTTAACACATATTTATAATAATGTGTGAATATCTGTAACAATAAAACAGTCAATTGCTCCTTTTTGGAATTTAGTTTCTTACTTCAAACTCTCATGCTACAAGAAGTTAAGCTTAGCTCAATTCTCAACCTCAAAGAATATAAGCTATAACGTTTCGTATCAATTCGTTCGGTACCTTTTGCACTAATGATTTCACATTAGGTTTCTTATGAGTTGAGTCATTTAAAAAAAATAATAGGAAGGGGTTAAGAATACTAATGTACGTAGATTATTCACCACATATAATAAACCACCAGCATTAAAGAATAACATTTTTACTTACTATCAATTTTGATTTAAAGAATATTATTTCTACAAAAAATCCTAAAGAGACACGAGTTTAGTTGGTTAAGTATTCAGTTAGTTAATTTATATATCAAGAACAGAGTGACCAAGGAACTAGAACAAAATAGTATTATAACTTATTAACACACCTGACACTTCTTTGCAAAGTCATATATACCAATGATTTTTGTTACAACAGAAGAGACAAACTCACTTGCGTATTTCTTTTTAACTTTGTATAAACTTCTTTTAAAATATTTCTTAATTCACTAGACATCTCTCAAATGGAAAAAACTGGTTTCAAGATACCAAGACGGGAAATGTGTATGAAAGAACTTAAATAATATTGAACTATAAACATAGATCTAGAGTGCATCCAACCAAGTGTTCTTTAGTCAACAATATTTGTCTTACTCATATTGCATGTCCCGGAGTAAATACGCCATCCCAACCATTTCCATAAAATAACCTCATTCGATAGAGCAGTCGTCAATGCACCACCACCAAAGCTGTCCCGAGTAAATCCGAAATCCATCTCTTGCGCGAAAGACGATATCTTCCTTCACAACCCTTTTGGGAACCCCAGCCGCCATAGTGATTGTGTCTGCTGAGAAGAAACGTGTCCTCGTCGAGGATGCTACCACTCAACAAAATCCTCGCCGTCCTCGCTCGTCAAGTTACACACGAAAATGCTCCGTATTTCCCCTGGAACGAATCTTCTTCTACGATTCTATATCTTCTCTTTCGTCATCTGTTAGTTCTTTTGGTTGTCTCCGGAGGCCACAGCTTCCTCGTCTAGAGAGGAGGACTGAGGACGTCTGTGCCTGCGTGAGGATGTGAGGAAGCGGCGTTCGTTCGTTCGTTTATGTCACGTGGGAGGGTGCGGGCGCGATGGGAGCGAATGCTGGCTTAGCGGAGCTTAGTCCTTCGCGTCTCCACAAACATTTTAACTCTGTTTATACTCGCGACGCAGCGCCACCTTCGCGTGGGCTGCTATGGTAAAGTCAGCGGAAGGGTTTTAGTTGAGTCTATGGCAAAGGAGGAATGAGAGACTACCTAAGAGATTTTTACCTACAAAGGGAAAGGATTTGTTTCCCTGTTGGTGGAAGGCATTTTTGAACATCATTTTATGGTGGATGATTAAAGAAAGGAAACGAATTATGTTAAGGGATTAATGTTCCTTTCTCATTTATCTCTTTGATAAGTATATCACAACTGATTTTATATCGAGTAGTATATAGAGGTGATATATTTTAGAAACGTATTACGTAAACTGAGATAAAAAGCGAGTGTAAATATTTCCATTTTATGAAGAATTTGAGACGTTTAAAATATATTGATTTAGAGAATATTTCTTCGGTTAGAGTGAGAATGTAGCAATTAAATATTCATTCTTGCATCTGCAAAGATCTTCAGGGAAAAACTCAGTGAAAATTCAAAAATTACTTAAATCTTGAATGTTTTAAGACATCTAATATAAATTGAAATTGATTAATTTAAAAATAACAAATCTGAAAAAAATCGTCAGATTATACGAAGTGTGACATTGATTATCAGTGTACACGCTGATTATTTTATGACTCCCATTGCGTGGAATCAGATGCTCTTCAAATAAATACGTATACAGTTTTCTGACAAAAACAAGTGTCCGTAAAATTAGAATGAACCCAAGTTATTCATTTGAAATATTCTGTGGCGAATGATTTTAAAAATCTAAAGAAATCAATAAAACTAGAAGTAATTGAATTTTCGATGCATACCACTTCAATACTCAAAGTAATTAAGATAGTTTACTAAAATGTGTCAAAAAGATAATTTATGAATTTACAAAAAAACTATTGAAAATATTGCTGTTAAAAATACTACTGTTTTGTATTTTTTTAATATACTGACAAAAGAAACCTTAAAAAAGTTACAAGTACATTTCGATTCATCGAAATAATTCTAAAGACATACATATGTATTTGAAAGACTTGAAGAGAAATAGTGTTTGTTAGGTAATCAAAGAAATAATGAGACATTCCATAAATAAATGGAAGTGAAAAATTGCAAATCGTATTCTAAAGACTGGAATAATTACGTACTTTATTTAGAAATAGTGTTTCTCATATATGTAATGGGAATGTATATTAGAGAAGATTCACACCATGCCGATTCTTCTAACATTGATTTTCATTTTTACATGGAAAGAAATACTGAAATACTTTGAAAACCTTTCTTTAAGAGTAATATTTGTACGATTGTATTCTTCTAATCATACTCAGTGAAGTCATAATTAGAAAAGAAACACCCATTTTAATGAGATGAAATTAAAAATTCAATTCAGTAAATTTGAAGAAGAGACTTATTATGTCATATATTTTTGTGTTCTCTCAATGAGAAAATAATTACTTTAACATGGGAGAATCCTGTCAGTGCCTGTTACGTAGAATCAAAACCTCATATAGGTACAAGAGTTTCATGATTCTAATCCTCTTGATGGCTTCTCCAAGATCTGATACGATCTCCAAGAGATATCCAACTCTTTGACGTCTCCCATGTCCGGTTTGTAAGCTTAGGAGACTTGTGTGACCGACACGAACCTATCGTTGCTTCCGTGAACAACGTCGTAAACAAGAGATCTAAGGGCTCAGACGGATTGGTGGTTAATGTCTGGAGGTTGGAGCGTGAACCTTCCTGTATATTCCTTTGACTTATGGGTGAGTAACGTGTTTCCGTTGAGTATGTATTTTGTCAAGTCATGTTCCTCGGAAGTGTACAACGTTCATGTTCAGCAATGAAGGACGTATAGTGTTTGATACTAAAATTCCTGAGGAGTTACCAACAAAATCTGTTATGGCTTTAATTATAAACTCAGAATACAATTACGGGAGTTTTAGAACAGCCACATTGTTTTCTCATTAATACAATATCATTATTCCATTTATAATTTAATTATTCAATGTATCAAATAATATTTATGCTTGATAGTAGAACTAACATTTTCTTCTTAGCGTTCATTCTCAATAAGTAATTTAACACATATATATGAAAAATATATGTTTTCTATATCAGGATAAAATTACATGACAAATTGACTCAATAATATAAGGCAAGTAGGAATTCAATAAAAACGAATGTGAAATATCAAATGAGCATTGCTATCCGTGGCCGGAACTAAAAGTATCTTGGCTATACGGGAGACACTGAGACACGGTGCACTTTGTGTGAAATTTCATTTACTTTAAATTACCAACATATTAACATTTACTCTATCTGTATTTGGATTCGAAATAATGTATAAGTTATTGAAATTTATTGTACTGTCGTGAGAAACAATTGTATTGCACGAGTACTTGTCAGTACCTGTAACAAATTATATGATCAGGACTGTGAAATGGACTCATATTTTTTAATTAATTGTAAAAGAAATAAAAAATTGTAAAATGGATGAATTGGTTCTTTCTTGTATTGAGTAAACGAAACATATTTCAGGTCTTGGAATTTTCCCAATATTGTAGTCTTTTCTATACTTGGTAATGTTAATAAAATATAGAAAATATTCCTATTTGTATTATCACATTTGGCCACTTTTAAAACTCATAGGACCTTCATTCTGTAAATTTCATGAAAATCAGTTCACCAAAGAAAAAATAGAAACATACTTGACAGAATCATGACTAGTTTAACCCTATTGTAATCGTCGTCGATAGGCATCGACGCGATGTAGTAACCTCCTTTTTTCTGACTGTTTTCATGTAAACAGCTTGCGTTCATATTCGTAAACTTAGACCATCACCTGAATGGTTGTCTAGCCTTTATCCCGCGCCTTTTGCTACAATGAGTATTGGATGACTCGTGTCATCCACTCGAATTATTCTGGAAGAACTTTAATATTGTTGCAAAGTGTATTTAATAAATTATTAGGTATACAAATGAAATTTATGGAGAGAACATAAAAAGTACTAAAAAATGTTAATTAATATTGCTAATTTAAAAATGGATGACAGGTGTCATCCACTCGACATCCGAGCGACCAATTCCATAAGTAATTCTGTGTAGAAAATTATTTAACAAACAATTTATGTATGAGAAATTTGATTGCAAATATTTTGAAGAATATTGTTAGTTCAACAATGTTAACAAAATGTTTTTTTCTTTAATTTCTTTTTTTAAGTGGGTATAAGTGTAATCTGTGCGAACTCTCACAATGGATTCGTAGGCGTGACCACTGCAGGACTTAAATTCCTCCCCTATCTTCACACCTTTTGCATATATAATCTCGTTAGAATATATACCCCAAGTCATATAACTTTGCCGAAAATTATGCAATATGGCTACCTAACACGAATTGCCAACTTCTACGAATTTAAGTTATATCCAAATAAATATTAATAATAGTCACAGAATCGAATATTTGCTGTAAAGAAATACAAGTTAATAACACAACAATCAACGACACAAGGTGATATGCGTTCTACAGCGCAAGGAGAATATGTGTTCCACAGAATAGCGCCAAGAGCACGTGAATCGAGTTGGTATCCGAGGTTGGAGATGGATTTACGATTTCAGAAAGTCGAATGTCCTGCCAACATAACGCGAGTTACAAATATTATCACTCTTACGGATGGTGGCAAAGTAAAAGCGTTTGAAACTTCATTGAATACAAGCTCTGTACCAACATCAAGCGAGTTGTACTGAGAATAAATAAATAAATAAATAAATAACTGTCGAAAGAGTTATTACAAACTGCGTAAGACCACGTTGAGGACTATAAAATAATTTACTGCGGGTAATACACAATAGACTAATAAACACACTGCGTTTCCATTCATGTTTCTTTTTTCTTCTTAAGTTAAATTTTCACGAAGCCAAGAAACATGACTTCGAAAATACGTCGCGGTGTCACATGTGCTTGTGCAGTTCACCTCTGTTCTCAAACGTTTTCAAACCTTGGACTGAACATGCCTACCTTGCTCTCGCCACTCGCGTTGAAATTGCTTTGGAAGTATATGCGAGCACCGTTCGCACGCAATGTGAGTGTAATTAGAGAATCATATTGAAATGATGAAACCAATTATAACACAAACATGAAGTTAGGAAAAGCCTCTAGAGGAATGAAATGGAGGTTTGGAAACAACGTTGTTGTTTCGGGCTGGACCCCAATGTTCACCAGTAGTCTCCATCGGAAAATGAGATTTAAAAATGAATTGGATTTTTAGGGGCTCTACGAAAAAAAAATTGTTTTGTCGTTTTTGTTTTTCTGGTTATGAGCTTTGAATGAAATTTCTGCTAAAAGATATTTATTTTATTTGATTCTGAATTAGATTTAAAGTAATTAATTGTTAAATGGAGTTTAAATGGATTTTCAGTTGTATTCCGTAAATTCCACTGAATTTTTGTTGATGTAACGATTATGTACATAATCTCTCTAACAGAATTGTTTTAAATATTTTAAAATTCCAATAATCCGTCCAACATTTTTAATTCACATTTTATCAATTTTCCATAATCTATCGAACATTTTTGATTCCTGTTTTATTGAGTGGTCAAATTGCACGTTTTTGGTTTAGAAACGTTCATACGATTGTCGTAATCTAGCCCATCTACACTCGTCTTTCAGAAATTGTTTTCTACAAAGTAAAAAAAAAGGTCGTGAAGTTTAACGATATTAATCAAATATTTAAAATAAATCCATAATTATATATTTTGAAGAATTTAAATTCACCAACAGTTTTAGTTCGAGCTGTACCATAGGGGTTCAAATTCAATTTAATAAAATATATGCTTAATCCTAATAGTACATAAAAGGAAGATCATACTCGTTTTGCTGCTACTTAAAATCGTAAAAACTAAAGGAATTGTATAATTCACCCCCCAGGGGACTTACATCTAGTAAGTACGTGTTTGGCGAACACGGGGCCCCGAGCTGAGTCTGGCATTACTTCCACTTACTTGTGCCATGCTCCTTCCTTTCTCTTTCCTGACCTCCCTTGGTCACCTCTTGTTCTTTTCGATCCCGACGCTATTAGGGCTAGGGTATCTTTCATTTTCCTCTTCTCCCTTTTTTTAAAAGTGTTTTTTAGTAAAAGGCATGAGATATGTTGGAATTTGTGTTTTGAGTTGTAATGCAGGAGGGTTTTTAGTGGGTATGGCTGAGTCTTTCGGCGAGTCCCACACGCGGGGAGAGTCATGTTGGCTCTCCCTAGTGCGTAACTGCATTTTCCCTACCTGTACAAGTTTTAAGGGCTCTAATGACCTCGTTGTTGACGAGCCCTAAAGCCCCACAAAAAAAAAATGTATAATTCATTTTTCCCACAAGGTAAAATATTCAGTATAACAAGTGGGACAGATTCAATTGTGGTTTGATTACAATTTTTACCGGATGATAAAGAAAAATACTCTGGTGGAAATTTCAGTAATTACTTTAGGTGTGTGTAGATTTGTGTTTTAAGTAGCATCTTAAATGTATAATTTTAGAACTGTTTGTTGAAATTTTGTAAAGATAACGTACGAAACAAGATGAACATTTTCAATGTTTATAACCCTCAAAGAAATGGGGAAATTTAAGAATAACTGACCGGTATTAGAGACGAACTAACAGTTTTCGGAGCCGATGAGATGTATAGGGAAGTTCCCGATACTCACCGTGAAAAAACCACGTGCAACGCCGTTTTGTTTCTACTAGTCATATTATTTTGAAATATTGCATGAAACCGTAATCATTTTTTTCTTGTAGAATTTCTAAATGGGATATGACGTGTTGATACTATGAGTTGGGAGGTAGGCTATTGCTAGTAGTTGGGCCACTTAGGTGGATTTACCAACAACGTGGCTCATGTGAAGGTGTTAGTAGGAGTTGTTAGTAATTGTTAGAGTTATTGATACGAGCAGGAGGTGGATGGAGGAAGGAGGGTTCTCTTTTCGGTAGTCACAGCTTAATGAACTGGGACATTAATGTGAAAAGCTACAATTTTTTTTATAACCACCGGGAATTGAACTCGGTATGACTTGGTGATGAACTAGAACGCTACCACCTGAACTACGGACTTCCATGATCGTTACCTCAGTAATAAACTATCGGTAGATTGTATTGGTTGGTCCAATTCTCAACCTAGCGCACGATGTCCACTGTAGCCTTAAACCAGGCCTGCTCACATCTCTACGGTGCTACTCCTCCAAAGGAAGGTTCAACAAAATACAGCTTTCAAGTCTCTTAAGCGGATTGTCCCCTTGTGCTCTCTTTTTCTCTTCGTATTTCTTCCTATTGGAGAGCGTATTTTCAATTTACGTTCACCAGTAATTCCTTCCGAAAACAATATGTTTTATAATACCTTCCATAAATCACAAGTGATTTCGAAGTTTTCAGCAAATATATTTCGTTACAAAGATGTGAGTTCTTGAATATTTCTTATCACATTTTGAATTATAAGTTAGTGATGTTTCTCTCGTAAATTGTACTTCTTTGTTTACATCATTTTTACTAATAATTCACAAAGTATTTCTTCAATCATTAGTAAGAATTATACACTTGTAGTAGTACCAGGCATTACCCGGGATTTAAAAAGAAACTCAAACAATCATTACCGGACATTTTGGCATTAACTTCTGTCGCTAGGTCTCACTTTATTAGCTCATTTTGCGTGACGTTACCTGGGGTCATTATATAATACAATAAATTCATATATTTCTTCTTGCGTAAGAGTTACTGAAAACTGTGCGTATTTTTCTTCTTGGTATTTAATTTTTGAAATTACCTAAAGTTAAAATTAAATACCAAGAAGAAAAATATGCACAGTTTTCAGTAACTCTTATATGTACGTGATTGCGAATTATTTTAAAATTCAGGTAGAATGAAAAAAATCAATTTGCACAGAAAGTTTTATAAACAAAGGGCACAGTTAACACCTCTGAATTATTTAGTTTCCATTTCACTTCCAGGTCATGTATTTGAAAATAATGTTCTTCAAAGTCTTTATATAATTTTGATTCCACGATTCGGTCACTTACATTGTAGGTTCAGTGAATTATCAACCTCACGTAACGCAATTGAACTCCGGCGGACACATTACTTAGTTTCATAGTCAACAGTCATGCAAGTGAAGATTCATACCTACTAATTAGTAGCCTATATAAATTGTTTTCTTCTCTTGAAGATCATCACAATTAACCATGTTTTTTGTGGGGTTTTAGGGCTCGCCAACGTCACGGTCATTAGAGCCCTTGCAGATGGGAAAAAATACAGTTTCGCACCATAGTGACCCTTCCCCGCGCGTGGGACTCGCCGAATATCTCGACCATATCCACTTAAAAAAAAAAACTATCCTGAATTCAACAAATATCTAAATACAAAGATGAGAGAAAAGAAAAGGAAACAGTTGCCCAATACATTATATCAAAAATGTAAAATAAAAATCTGAAAATTATAATTTTCAAATTAACCATGTTTTGCATTAATCATAAAGAAGAGTCCTTTTAAATTTAAAATAATTTCATCGATGATTTTTTCCGATTTCCATACCACCAACATTAGAAATAATTCACTTGTACGAGTATGGATTTAATAACATGGAAATAATTCATTATAATTTACGATACACCGGGATATGAGGTAAGGTTATAAATCGTATTGAGTTACCGGAGATGAACGTGGTAGACAACACCCATAAGATCCAAGTATCCTGAGATGTCGGTTTTGATTCCAGGTTCGTATTATTTTTATCTGACCCTATTTATCACTTATATACATTTCACCGTGGAGGTACATGGAAAAAATATATGCATTCTCTAAATAAAGTCATAGTTATATCTTCATTCAATATGATTTGATTTATTTACAGAACTACTGCAGATGACTGTAATATAGCCAAAAACGTTTTTGGGCAAATAATTTGGTTGAAACTATGCTTTCTTTTGTAATGAACCGAAGTAACTAACACCGTCAGCCGAATTATCAATATATCCGCAACTACATAATTCATAGTTCTTAAAATGACTCATACAATGACATAAATGTACATCAATCACTAATATTAACTGATTTTTATTTCATGTCATTATTTTATTCTACTATTGTTCAAAGTATAATATTCATTCGATATTATTTTAATTATCATGAATATATGATGATTTAAATTGTATGCCAAGAGGACACAATTACCAGGTTTGGAGAGAGTCTGTCGATAAAGTGATGCAATGTGACACATCTTTAAAAAGTAAGTTGAATTAAATAAATTATTTTATCATTAATTTTTTCAGGATTCACAAAAGCAGATGCAAGAATATATAACAATCTTCCCAGAGTGATCACATGTCAATATATTCGTAGGTCGTATTTTTGACAGGAGTAATTCGTTTTACTTGGATTCAATATTTTTGGGGGGAGAAGGGGGAAGGTTTTTCTTTTTTGCCAGATGACTGTGAAACACGTTCCTGATCCTTCCCCACAGGAGAGCAAACTGATGGCTCAACGTCGCCCTCGCGGTCGGCAGTGCTTCCCCCTGGTGGCAGGCTTACTAAACGCCCTTCGGCATTCCACTGCCGCCCAACTACTCCACAAGGGATCCATGCGTTATTCATGTAGCCTGTCTCTTGCGATCGTTTGGGGCTCATGACGCCATCCATACCATAACTACTATCCTTGGACACCTTACATTCATGAAAATTGTTTTCGAAATTGTGCAAACACAAAGGCTGAACATTCCTCCAAAATGTTTCGAAAGCTTAAGAATTCGATTAATTTTACAGATGTGTAGATAATACCACGTTACTTTATTCTTCACAGAAGATAAAGAATATTTAATCTCTTTTCTCTCAAAATTTCTCTTTAAAGTTTGGCTACATAACAAAACATTTTTGGCTCATCTGACGTTCTCTTTTGTCACCAATGTGTTTTAACATAGTTGAACCTTTACAATTTATTAGTGATCTTCTGTAGAACCTAACAAGATGAAGCATTTTTAGCGGCTAACAAGCTACGCATATACGAGTCCCAATTGTCGTTGAAAAAATAAGTTTTTAGAGCTTTTTTTTTGAAAATGAATCTCTTTAAAAGAGGTTAACCGATAGCTGAACACGCCAAGTATTTCTATTTAAAAAATCCATTTAAATGAATTAATGAAATAAAAAATTGGAATAGATTATAAATTTATTGTACTTCATTAAGACATCCTTTTTTATATGAAAAACATTCTATGCTTTATCAAATACATTTGCTGAGATCAATGCCAAATTTAGTACAACTTTCGTCAAATTAACTGAAATCACCTTTAATACCTATCATTATCGTAAATAAATTGCCTCCATCTTCAATGGTACCTTTCATGCTTTTATAATAAATCTCTTAATATAAGCCTGATATTGACATAATATCAAAAGGATAATTTTTAATAACTGGTAAATAGTTTGTAAAATTTCTTAAAAGTTCTATTTCCTCAATCTCTTAAAATTTTGTGCACTGCGCAGAAACCTAATTCGCTTGAGCAAAATCAGTCCTAATTGAGGTAACTTTATGAAGTGTTTAGTATGTTAATCTCGTTTAAACCACTAGTTCTCGCAGTGTCCAGGGGGTCGAGGCGGGTGGTGCAGTAGAAGCGCGCCTGCTGCCAAAGCTGCAGCCTCCGGGTTCGAGCAATTTTCACCTCACCGTTGACGACGTGGGTTTCTCTCTCGCCGAGTAAGTACTCGGAAGTTGTGAGTCGTTCCAGTTGAGTTCGAGACATTAAACACGATCATTGAATTTAAAAAGTTTGTTTTAGGTAAATTGGATAATAATAATAATGTATTATTCACTCATATCGTCGATGTTTTCTTAACAGAACTTCACAACAAAACAAACTGACAGTACAAAAATTCATGTTAAATAAACGATGAATGGGTCTGGATGAACGAAAATCATCAAAGAATAATGAGATTGTAGATATCATTGAAAAAGTTCCAAGTCCTAGGTAACCTTATGAATTTAAGAAATAATGAGTGGAATGCACTGAAGAGTATATGATAATTAAGGGTAAGTGTTGTGAGGTGTAGAGTAGTTGATAAATAGTTTAGAGCAGTGAGCTATGAGTCTCGAGTCCGATTGTAAATGGCAGAAAATCAACCAAAATTTCAGGGTTCGAACATCGTTTGAGATGGTGAACAAGGACAGACTTAAATTCTATTCATCATACTTGTAGAAAGACTGAAAAAAAACTGAAAATTTCCTAGAACGAATCAATATGAATTAATGTAAAACATTTAATACAGTGTTTGTTTATTATTTAAGGCAGTATTGTAAAATTTTTAGTTTGGTTTATGATGTCTTTAGCTAAGAAATGAAAATCCATAAACTCACCTTGTAGCTTTTGCCCCAAGACATCACTAGAAAGAATTTTATATTAAAAACATAGTCCCTAAATATTTTATTGTCGAAATCCCCTAACACTCACAATGTTCTCTATATAAATTTGTAAGTGAATTCTTGGGCTTATTATTTCCGTTTTATTATTGACGTGATTTATCTCCATTATCGTACTACTTCTTGCAAATATGATGATTTGTTATGAAGTAGCATCAAAGTATTTTTAAATTAGTAGAGAAGTCACGAATTTTTATTATCTCCTTACGATGTGAAATGTAGACCACAGCTAAATGACCAATAATTTTACCGACATTAATTTATTCCTTCAACTAGCAACTTCTATTTCAAAACTGGTAATAGGTCATTTAAGGAACTAGTTGAGGAAAGTAATGGTTGTCAAAGACAATACATACAAATAGACCGACTAAACGCACTCCTCTACAGTCTTCACTCCCTACCTTTCCAAAGCATTTGCACTCGTTTTAGGACTCACACCCCTTTCCCCCAAGGTTTGCAAGCACTTCACTTTCCTTTGCATTGGCCGTCTAGAGCTATTTCTGCCCCAACAGAGGAGTTTAGAGGGACGTGGACTTGCATTTCCAATCCCACCGCTCTGCTAGGAAGAGATTTGACGCCTCGTGGGGAAGTACACAAGGGGAATCGGCAGAAATGATGATGCTCCCTCTAGTACCCTCAGAAACATCATGAAGAAGATCAACATGTTTTGGAAGGAGAGTCGAGGAATACAAAGATGTAAATGTGAATTTGGAAACAGAAAATCCAGGTTTTCCATTTTGAGTTTCAGGAAAAAGATGATTCTATGATATATGTTTGTTGTTTGTTTGTTTTCATAAAGTTACTGTACCTCATTTTAAACGTGAAAATAGTTTTTCAATTTATCTATGCTAGTGTACGGATGAGAAATGTTTTTGGAAAAGTATGGATAAGTCTTGAGGATTTTATAAAACTACGACTGCATAACCACGAAACCAATAGTTCTGAAACATTTTAAAATTTTAAAAAATTAACACTATTCTGTAATAATTGATTTGTTTTACTCACTCAAATAGATCCAAAAAGAAGTACGATGATGAGAATAAATAAATCAAACAATAGAATAGGAAATAAAAATCATAAGAAATGATTATTTCAAATATTAAATACGCTCTACAAAATAAGTTACTCTACAAAATTAGAAATGTAGACAAGAGTATGTTTTGTTCAATGAAATAGTAATGTATTACAATGCATGCGTTAAAACAAATAATACTACTCCAACTTTTCAAGTAACTCAGAGAGTGGAGCAGGGATGTGTTCTCTCTCCGTTGTAATTATATAGTAACGACATAGTAGAAAACTAACCTCCCCAACAGTAGGTGCTCCTCCTCAACAGAAACAGATACCGGGGTTGCTATTTGCAGACGATCTTGTTCTATTCTCCACAACACCGTCGGGATTTCAGTTAGTTCTAGATACGTTGGAGCTATTCTATGATAAAATGCCTCTACAAATAAACATACATAAAACCAAAGTTATCATATTTAAAAACAGATGGATGTTTAGTAAAACTGAAATTTGGAATTACAAACGTCAACCTCTCGAGAACGTTAAAGATTACACTTATCTACGTATCAAAGTAAGCATGAACGTAACCTGGTCAAGACATGTACAAAAATCAAAACAAGAAGGCATGTATGTTCTAAATGAAATCCAAAGAAGAACTAGTTCCATCCCTGACATTGATCCTAGGATTGTAGTAACGATGTACACATCACTATTCGTACCTGCAGTAGCGTATGGAGCTGAAATATGGGGTATTGGGGATTGTGCATCACTTAATTCGCTTCAAAATACATTCTTGAAAAGTACTCTTGGCGTACCTCCGAGTACAACTAACTGTGGTACTCTTCGGGAATTCGACGTTTTACCGTTAGAAGTAAAAGTTAAGATGAGGGCCGTTAAATATTGGGTTTCAATAAGAAAAAGGGAGAGGAACAGCAATATATACGATTGCTACGAGTTAACGTGTAACAATGGGTGGGGTTGAAAAACTAGAACTATAATCGAAACGGCCGATCTAGAACATTTGTGGCAGACAGCTCCGGCGAGATCTGATAATGAATTAATTATTCAGAAACTTGAAGAAAGAGAAACAAAACATAATGGCTGATAGACAGGAAAAGAGGTCACTAATCGTACAGAATATTGTCGCAGGAGACTGGGGGTGAAAACCATACGTAAACAAATTAAACAAGGTAGCAAGAGCAGGTTACGCTTGGTTTCGACTTGGGGGATGGAAATTAAGGAAATTGAGGGGGGATCGATATTCGCAATACCCTTTATGCACAGAAGAAGAAGACTGGGTCCACATTCTGCTAAATTTCGTTAACGTTGAAATAGGTAGAAAAAAGAGGCTTCTTGAGGAGGGATACAATCGTAAACCAAGAAATTACACTTTAGCTTTTGAAATAATGCGAGATAATAGAATCTCCGTTACTTTACTCCTTGGCAAGTTTCCGAGTATGTTTAGAAAAAAGATGGAGGCGGAACTGATGAAGGAGATTGACCAGAATGAACACACTTAATTTAAATTATTATTATTATTATTATTATTATTATTATAAGTGATAGTAGTAGTAATATTAGTATTCTATTTTAGTCTGTTTTCATTTATTTAAAAAATGTGTGCATGTGCGGATATGGGTACATGCACATGTACGTATATATATGTAAATATGTAAACAAGATTTATTTGGGTATGTTGGTATGTATGCATATGTTATTTGCCCTGCAGATAAGTATGTATTCTTTCTAGAAATTTATTTGATTCTGCCGCCGAATTTTTTTGTTCTGTTACAGGTTTCCAGTTACCAACCAGATTCTTCTTTTTATGCTTAGCACGCTTGCCCTAACCGTTGGTTTTCCGTGATTCTCAACGGTGCTCAATGAACGAAACAGTCATTTACGTTTATATAACAATAATTGAGATAAAAAAATAAAATAAATATTTAAGAAATAGCCATGACAGTAAAGAAAATTCTTGTTATAACTTATTAACACTTGTTAATTCCTTTTTCCTCTACTGATATTTTCTTACCAAATAATCGAAACATTTTAATACCTTTAATTTTAGTTACTGTTTCAGTTCATTGAGAGTGAATACTAGGGTATAGTGTGCACAGCCCACGGTACATTCCTCCCTCTGTAAGGCGCACGGGCCCTAAGCCCCGCCATATATATTGTGTATTTTTGTTAAAATTGAACGTTCTTTTTTAAATAGGAAGTCTCTCTACCGTTTAAGGTAATTTTATTTCGTGAATCTCTTTTTGGATTTCTTTTATGTCTTAGTCTTTGCGTATTGTACGATCATAATATATTATATTGGAATATTCCATGTTAAAACTAATATCAATTCTATTCAATGTTTTAAAAGTATTCCTCAAGCTACTTATCGCTTTCATATTTTTACATCGATTGAAATATTTTGAATTTATATTTAAATTACGTGTTAACGTAAGTGCTTAAAGGACTTTTATTTTTTGCATTGATGTTTTTTTTGTTAAATATATTATACTGTTACGAATAATTCTAAAAATGATATTACATGTTTTAGCTATTCTCGACATCGACATAACATGTATTATTGTCATAATTAATAAACAAAATAATGAATATAAAGTGAACACTTAATTTTTCGATAACTTCGACATTAGCTTTTTATGATACGTTTTTTATATTTACTAAAAATAACTTCCAATTTTTTTATGTTCTCGATGAAAAAATATGACGTTGTCATCATTTCATCTTCGGGAAGCTGTCAGATTTACAGCCAACTATAAATATATTTCTGACGAAGAGATTTCGTTTGGAGATGCGACTCTTTAATCTATGTTCCGTCCCTTCAACGTCCTCTCTCTATATATATCCCGTCCTCAGTCCTCGGTCTCTCTAGGGACATGCTTAACACAAACACACTTCCAAAGAACAGTTATTATGAAGACCAGAGCAACATAAAACCACTCGTGCTACATATAGAGAAAATCGTAATTCACACTCGGGAAAGCTCTAGCGTAATAAACCCGTTGCGTATAAGCGGAGCGAACATCCCATATTAAGAGGCGGGATGCACCAGCCTCAGTCCTCACCCCCCACTCCTTCCCATTCTCAGACATACAAACACTTTCAAACGCACACGGATATATGAAACAAAAGCAATCTTGGTTGTGATACATACACGAGACCGCGATGTGCATATGTGGAGCAAGCAATGAGTGCGGGCGCGGACAGAGGAGATTATATATGATGGGGAGGACGTTTTAACACCACGCCACATTTATAAGGAGGACACGAGATAATGGGACAGAGGTTGACTCACACTCGTCGAGTACTGTGTAAGTATATCTTGTTATCCACGGAATGAAAATAAAAACATGTAAAATACAAACCGTGACTTGGTTTACACATAGAGAACTTTTCTATCACATTTAAAACTCAGCAATGAAATGACTCGTGTTCATGTTGTTTTCAAATGAACTAATTATATTACGTTTTTCATTTTTTCTTTAATACAAACGTCTGGAGACCCAATAAACAGATATGACAACAAAATCTAGATTACGTCTCGTTGATTCGTAACTAAAACATAATTCTCGATAAAGATGTTATAACAGTTGAGCTGCCAATCAACGGTGCGCGTCTGAATTTCAAATTGTTCACAATTTATCTCGAAAGTTGTACACGAGAAAAGAGGTTTAACTATAACACTCAAATTTTAATCATGTTACGTCGAATGAAAATGGGAGACGGGACCGGGATTCGAACCCGGGACCTTGAGCTTTGCGCGCTCATGCGCCTACCGACTGCGCCATCCCGTTCGCCTCTCGGGNGCTCAAGGTCCCGGGTTCGAATCCCGGTCCCGTCTCCCATTTTCATTCGACGTAACATGATTAATCTGTTACCTGGCGGTGAGGTTCACCGCAATCTAAGAGATTTCTATGTTTGTGACTCAAATTTTAAATAGATATTTGTGCTGTATGATGTGTTGACCGTGTGGGATATATTTTTCAATAAAAAAACGCTTTCAAATAAAGTATTTATCTTTATATATGTACAAATTACCTAGATTCCCCAACTAAAATGAAACATGGTATATTACCAACATTATCTCTATTATCTAAATCAAAGTAAAATACCAAAGCATCCTCAGTTTGGACAATACGCTAGTTTGTGACCGAGCACAAAGCTATATACCTATTTGGAGGACTTCGGTATTTTTCAGGACAGGTGGAGAAACTAGCAATCAGATATTCAGCGGAAAAGCGATTTCCTTGAATTTTCATAAAATAAACAGATTTCTGGTATTACACCTTGTTTCAATTTATTGAATAATACCAATCGATATTCTCTTAAAAATACTATTAACAGATCATATTAATAAGCGTCATTTCATCTCGAAATGTAGATCATATAAATACTTTGTACGTAAAGACATACTCCAACTAATAAATTGTGGAATAATGCAATACTATTCCACAGTCATTCTAATTCTGTTATTTTCTTATGTCGTATATGAATTCTAATTTACTACACGAAAATGTCAGGAAACAACACGAAAACAGTGCTTTTTTTTTCTTTTAAGAATGAATATTGGAGTAGCAACTACGTAGATCACATGAATCTGAAACTTTTACTTAATCCATATTGGGCGTGCCAAATACTTCTCATATTACAAAAATAGGATATTCATACTAGCTGAACCTCTGCGAATATCTCACATGGTTAACAAATACAATTTTTTATTGTTTAATTCGTGTATCACTATATGTGTATCACTATTAGAATGATTGTTTAAATGAATCAAAAATTTTATCTACATATGTAAATTTTTGATTATGTAAGAAAATGTGATAAACGCACTGTCGGGTTTTTAAAACAAGATAGATTTATGTTATTTAATTAATACTTTTTTTTTTAAATATTTACCAATGTATTACCAGGCATATTATTATGTCGCCGAAAATGAATTTAAAAAATTATGTTTCATGGTAGGATTCAAACCTTAGATCACGCGGTTGATTGCAGTGATATCTCACGAACTAATTTTGTATAGAAACGTTAGCTAAGTATAAGTAAATACATAAATAAATAAATAAATAAACCTTATTGTGAAAAAACAGTTGCAAAGTTACTCTGCGGAAAGAAGCAAGGGTCCAAGGCAGTGGCAGTAATAAACAATTAATCAAATACGTACTCATTATTCCAAAATGAATCGTAGATATAATGAGCAGTGAAAATTTGAGATTAATGATAACACAATTATGAAATTACATTATGGAAAATCCGGCACTACCAGGAGGAAAATAGGAGAAAAACCCGGGTAAACCCGGGTTTATAAGAAGAATAATGCACNATTATGGAAAATCCGGCACTACCAGGAGGAAAATAGGAGAAAAACCCGGGTAAACCCGGGTTTATAAGAAGAATAATGCACTTAGCACGACTCACACAGTCATATCCGATATCCATGCCCAGAGATGTAGAACAAAATTTCCCAACCGTAAGGAAGACATCAGCTTTCGATGGGACAGAAAAAAGAATGGGGTGATGGGTTCTACGACAATATTTCCTGTGAAAGGAGAAGCGAAAGGTGCTAGTATGAAAGAGTGAGCTGTCGTCCTTGGAGCAAGCCAAGTGCAAAAGACGCTTTCAGAGTGCTTCATTTAGCCTTTTCTCCCGTCATCGATATCTTCTCTCGCACCTGCCTGACGAGTTCGCCCCACGCCGGCTCTGTCGCTGGAGTCGCTTTTGCTCAACTTTAATTTCCGGCTCGGTCTCAACCGCCACCGTCACCGCCACCGTCCTCTCCGGCGTTGCCACGTCGGCGGTCGTGACGCTAACAATGANCGGCGTTGCCACGTCGGCGGTCGTGACGCTAACAATGACCGTTGGGTTCATGTCACGTGACACCACCCACGTTGCCAAGTGCGCTGTTTCATTGCCCAAGAGGTGATTCATCAAATTCGTACAAAGGCAAACGAATCAGGTGTATGTCCTTCGCATTGACGTTGTAAATCAGGTTTAAGGTGGGACCAGCATTCCAAGCGAGTGATTTCTTTGTTTTGTTTCTAATTAATTTAAAACACAACGATGAATAATAATGAAGAAAGACGTGGTTTAATTTGTATCTATCAGTTAATAGTATAGTAAAAACATTATTCAGGAACTAACTTTACTACTCTGAGATACAAAAGAGCATATAAAAGAACGGTGACCGAGCGCAACGCTTTCGTCAATTATACATCTCACCTCAGAAAAAGTTAAATAGCTTTCTCAATAGGTCAGTGTCCAATAGATAAAAGTAATATAAAAATACTAGGGACAATTTATAATAGATCAAAGTAATTTTTCATCACTTGTGATTTAAAAGTTGGTCTTATTTTGAAAATAATTGTTTCCTTCATTAGACCCACTGTATTACACCATCAATTCTAATTACACCATCAATTATAATCGCAATTATTTGATTTAAATGGTATGATTTCTAAGTTGAAATAACAATAAGTACGTGTTACTCTGTTACATGCCAATTTTAGGCATATTAGTTATTTAATCCTCCCTACGTTTTTTTTTTTTTTTGTGGGGCTTAAGGATTCGTCATTAGAGCCCTTGCAGGTGGGGAAAAATGCAATTTAGCACCATAGGAAAGAATCGTAGTGACTCTTCTCCGTGTGTGGGACTCGCCGAATATAACGGTCATACCCACTAAAAAAACCTCACGAATTCAACAAATATCGAAATACAGAGGTGAGATGAAAGAAAAGGATACAGTTGCCCAACACATCATATAAAAAATGAAATAGATTCTGAAAATTAGAATTTTCAAACTACGGAAAGAAAGGATAAAAGGAAAAAAGAAACGGGAAGAGTAAAGAAGAATGCAAATTTAAATCCTTCCGAGAACTTGTGGGAGGTCCCCCGATCTACTTATATTAACATCATCCGTTTTATTTTCGAGAATTGCTGGTAAATCTGCAGCCAGACCGAAGTAGGTGAAGCACTCTACCTACGTTAATGTGTTCTTCAATTATCAATATTTTTAAGTCGTCACAATTTGGCTTTACGGGTGTATATTGCGCGAGGTCCGTGTTTCTTTTTCGAAAAATTACGCAAATCATTTTTAAATAATGTGTTCTATTCCTTTTTGATCTGCCTCTCGATCCCAATTCTCCTCACTACTTTGTGTGAAATAGTCACACTAGTGCCATAACCTCAACATTATTCATCACATCGACATTATTTCTTAGCCATAGTACTCTTGCTTCTCCGAACTCGTGCCACATGAAAGAAGCTAAAGCGACGTCCGTCAGCTGAACTATGTTGATGTGAATTCCCCACTTTTCCAAGCTTAATAATAAATACTGATGAAATTTATGAACGTCTGATGTAATTTCCGGTGACGCTGGTTCAAACCCGGTCCGATCCAAGTAGAATTCGAGGTGGTGGACGAAGCGGTTTCACATTCGCGACAGTTTTTTTTTTTTTTTTTTTTTNCCCGTTTCCCCTGCCATTCATTCCACCACAACAATCATTTCGCCTCATTTCCATGTCATTATTTTCATCAAGAGAACATTAGGAAGTCCTCATTCACCCGCACTACCATCTTGGTTCCAGTAAGCCACTGGTACAGCGCGCGGTAAAGTAGCGAACGAACACTGCCTTCTGCAGTCTCCCCATCAAAATGTCGAACGAATACATACAAACAGATTGAATAAAATGTGTGAATAATATGAATATTAAATAAATACTCTTAAATTACACTGTAGTATGTAGATATGCTTAAATTATATTTTTTAATTAAGAAAAAAAAGAAACTGATTTATTCAAAATAATATGTTCTAAACGTCATTTGTACAAAATTTTCAAGTAATTGGATTTTATTAATGTGCAGGTATTACACTCCATTCTTATCCAAAGGTACCCCTTTAAACTATTGTTTCACACATAGTTAATTATCACAATCGATTGAAAAGTCATTGAATCGTCATTATCTTCCCGCAAACAACATTTTCACATAATCACCACATCTGTACAAAAGGCCCCCTTCACTTCGTTAAGCCAAATTAACAGTTTTACGCGCGTCCAAACTTTTGAAAAAAGTATCGTAAAATCTGTTACCCGTCCGCGACCCTTTCCCGTTCTCCCATTGATAACAAATTTATTGTTTCTCTTCTATTCATACGACTCGGATATTGTGACCAGAGCTACAATGGCGATATAATGAGTCATGTTATTAAGTGCACACCAGCACAACACACGCTGTACTAACGACAGTACAACAGGCACTTACAAGCGGTTTTCCGTATTAACATGTATGAAACGCATTAAAATGTTCGCAAGAGGAAGCATTAAAATTTCATTTGGCATTATTTTATACTAAATGAAATGTATATTGCACGACATTAAATTTTCAGCCGCTTCCTTCATTATTTAATGATCTGTGCTGCGCGTAGAACTGGCAACGTGGGTTTGTTTTGTTTATGATGCAGAGGATATTATCAGTGCGTGGTGGGGTCTTGTAAATGTTTACATGAGGCCATTAAGTGCCAGTTGAGTGTAAAGATTAAAAGTTAGGAACTACTGGGAACTACTCGAAAGTCATTCGTGTTTTACCAATTACTATATAAGGTTGTTAATTGGTGTTATATTTTTTGATTCAGTTTTTTAATATTACAGAGTGAAACATTTATAGAAACAATTTAGTTCAATTCTTGTTTACTAACGTTTCCGTAAGTTCTGATATAAAGTTCGATTCTCATAGTATACCCCACAACACATTGTAAGAAATAATAAAAAACTTTTTTCATTTCCTTATGTTCGTATAATGTTACCTCTGGTTTTCTAACTGTGAGTTTTAATTTTAGGTTTGATTAAGTTTTCATTTTTTGTGTTCGTTTTAAATTGCATATCATTCTCTCATGTTCTTTACAAATTAATTTTGAATATAAATTCCCTATAAATAATTTCCTGAAGTTTCGCGTTGTTCCCTGTCTTCAATAATTTTGTAACAAAACTGGAAACTAAAATAAATAAAATTTTTTTAGAAACATTAAGACTCGTCTCCAAATAACAGGTTAAAACGTACCAGGAAGGAAAAATATCTGTAACACTAGAAATTCGAACGAAATAATTAAAAAATATATAGCTTGTGAATATTTTGAATATGCAGTTTAATTCATGTTAAATATTGAAACAATTTGTGGAAACGTGTTATAGACCACAGTAACGTCGAATTCTTAAAAAAACGAAAATAGTTCTAAAAGTCACATATTTAGTTACTCAAATTTTATCGACACTAGTAAGTAAAATTACACATTGTACAGATTCCTTGATAAATAAATAAAAAATAAAATAAATGTATTGTCAAAAAAGCAGTACAAACTGCGAGGACAATAAACTAATTACTGGGAATATGTACGTCAATCCTATATTATACATGTGTGAGTAGCATACAACCTGTAAACCCTTTTCAGTCATGTCTTGGCTTGTGGACCAGCTGGTGTTCTTTCCGACGAAGCTTACTCATACTTTTCTCGGAAATTGTTTTCTGGCTTTATGAATCGCGTGTTTAGCTCACCCTCTTTTGTGACGGATTCAGACAGTGTTTTGTTTGACGAAACTTTCGGATCTCAATTTCTTTTCCTTCGAATTTCAATTTCCTTTTCTCTCTCAAGGAGGTATCTCACTTAACGAAATATTCACTTTTGCGAACAGCACATTTTCTGTTGCGCGCTTCCAACAAGAGGTTATCATAATTTCCTTTGGGTTGAGTAACTTCTATATCCGCCTTTCAATATGGTTCCGAGGTTGATATGCTTTGTCTCCGAAATATGTTTGGCAGTTACGTATAAAACGCGAATAAAAAACCCTCAAACATGTAACTAAGAAATTATAGAGAAGAAAAGCTGAACAAATACTTACAACCTTAGCTGATGTAGATACGATATTGAGAAGTAATTTGAAGCACTTACCTAAAACAATAAAAATACTTTGTTCATAAAAAACTTTTTTGTAATTAATATACATACAAAATATGATATTGACAACTCTATTTACATAAATGTATTATTTTTTAGCATTGGTACAGGTGCTTACAACCCCAACAAGACATGTAAGCTATATAATTGTTTTGTGGGATGAAGTATATTATATATGCAGATGTTATTTTATGTAGATAATCTATCGTAAATCTTAGTAAGGATAGGTAATGTTTTAGTTCTTTTTATGTGTGTTGTTCTTTGTACACTAGAAGTAATGCAATTAGTGAATGTTCTTTGTAGTCTTGATGAAGGCAAAATACATAGCCGGAAGTGTGACGTTGTAAAANTATCAATCCTAAAAACAACATATATACATATATATTTCTTTTGGACAAACAATAATATTAATTCGTTTTTAACTAAAAATGTTGGAGTGCAAACATCATTCATGATGTAATGAATTAAAATTGTTACGTGGACTATATTTTTTTAAATCCATAATTGATCCATTACAATTCCAGAAAATTGTACTTAAAATGTTCCATAAGTAATGTAAAAATGACCTTACGTCCTAGAACTTATATTACGTTACCTACAGTTATCATAGAAATTTATTTTTTTGTCAGTATTTGATACTATAACATCGAAAAAACTTCAATAATACTCTAAACGATCATCACAATTTAAAACAAAATATGCAAAATTAGTTTAATTTTTCAAGTTTTTTACTTGAATCAAACAGATTGTTAGTGAAGCAAAGCATAAATAAAAGACTTTAAAAGTCTTAACTTACATTCTACGTAATACGTAATGCTAGTGAGGGTCTGGGGAATCCAGTAACTTTTCCCTCTTGTTTGCACCGTACCATATATCACGCGCTGTATTAACTTCAAACAACTATATTTATTATAATTTATCTCAATTGGATATTATTATTGTATGAGTTTTCAGATATCGGTTTCATTCAGAAATATTTATTAATCGTGCAAATTAAACACGTACAAAATTAAAACTTGTGATATAAAAATTAATTTTAAAAGAGTGTATTTGTGTTTGTCATCCAAACTTTTGATACGCTGTTAAAAGATGTTTTGTGCACTGTATACTAATCCCAAATATGTGGATGATACTAAACATTTTAAAGACACCATAAGTTTATTTATCTTACTATGTCATTATCATATGGGATATAGAAGAAAAATACAATGGTGATTATGAAATGTATTGATATGAGGTGGTAACAAGTTTAGATATCTTTGGAAAAACAGGGCAATTCCATGAAGTGCCAAAAGATGAACACATGGCTGAACTATCGCGGAATTATCCTTTGTTGTAAATCAATGTGGAGTATAAAAAAGGTATATTAAAAGAGTACTGAAGTGGCACATAATAGATATTTTTTCTTTTTATTAAAATATATGGCTAGGAAGCTATTTTAGTTTTCCCAAATATATTGCAGAAACATACAAAACGTCACTCATCTGTTCAACTTGTGTAATAAACACTTGTCAGCTTTACTACTTTTATTGTCAGTAGTGTCTTAGGTGCATAGCGCTTTGCAATTAAGAGAAATATCTTATAGTTCCTTGATAATTTGTATATCACCATTTCAAACGATTTGACTCGTATTAACCTTCTCACTATAAAAAGATTGTTGGATGACCTCGATGTTCACATGTTAATGGAGCCTTCCTTCATGCTTCCTAGCAATCTTCTTTGTTACTTGGGTAACCGTATCCACTTTAAGTTCTTATTCATTAATGGATGTAAATGAAATTTGTATCGTGATTATGTGTATTGGTATAATATACTGAAATTCATATTAACCAATGGTAAAATAATATAATGTCCTTTAATATTTGTTAAGGTCAAGAGATTGTAACAATGGGAACGCGGGGTCCAAAAGCACAACCATATCGAGACGAGACATATCACATGAATGATCCCGTAACTTATTAACATAATTCTTGTTCTGAAATTTAAAATATTCCGCCACACTAAAAAATAACGATCCAGAATCGAGATAATAAATAAAATGAAATGACAGGCGTTACCAAACTCAGCTTCCGACTCCCCGTGTGTGCCTTTGAGACGGAGTATATGGCATGGAATGGTGGTTATAGACGAGCATGAAAAATATCGGCCTTTTTTATTCCTTTCCAGAGCGTCCTTTTGGCTTCGTCTCGGCGCCACAGTGAGGCATCCGGCGTGATCGTGTTGTGTAGGTTTCACTGCAAGTGGAGAAGCGGTCGTGTGTTCACGGGACGGGTCCAAGAATTGAGGTTTCCCGTTTATTATTTCGCTTTTCTTTGCTTCCGTGTTTCGTATGCGAGCTTCTACTAGCGCCGGAAGTAAGTCAGGATTTCGGAGTGGAAAATAGAATTGTTGATGAAGGAGGAAATGATTCTTTTCCTGGAGAGGGATTCAATTAGGTGAATTAGAACTATGACGCAAAAATACCCCAGGCATTCATATTATTTAGTTACTTTTGATGAAGTTTTATTACATAAATTTGCATAATCAAGAGCATTTTTCTTAAATTTATAATATACCTGGCATGTAGTATAAATATATTCAACACATTATATTCAGTACGATAGTAACCTACACGTAAACTAACCCAGAAAATTCGCAAATAATAATTTCTCAAATTATTCCAATTAGGAATTGAAAAAAATTTCACCCATGTTCAATTTTCTTTGAATATAAGAAAACCATTAATGCACCATTTCTCTATCAATATACACAATGATTACACTACGAAAAACTTTCGTATATCCATTTAACACATTCAGAGTGGGATTTTCCATTAAGCCATATAACTTATGGCACATGGATTTTTGTTCTAGGAGGACCAAAAAACATACTCAGTGACATTACAGATTTGCAATGTTACGATGAGACAATGTTTAGGTATTGAGCACAATCAGTTATTACAGTTTAAATATTTTGTCAATATATATTTTAGACTTTTTGTCACAGTGTTTTCCCTTATTTGCATTTCAATTCCTGTTGTCCCGAAATGTTGCTCCTGTTGTTTGCACAACCAATCCTGACTTGCGGTGTTACGTTGTCGCTCTACTCAGCTAGACAACATACTCGTACATTATATTCAACTTATTAAATTTCAAAAATATTAATTTCCATGCGATATATACTTTTTTCAAAAAATTTACTAGATGTTAATGGTAGTAAACAAAAACCCTTATTTGAAAGTAATTACATATTTGTAGTGCGTTAACGTTTTTGCAATTCATTTCGTCTTTTAAGGGCTACAGAGAACATATATGAATGGCAATATAAAATACCGAAATAAATTACAAAAATAATACAATTTGTCGAAACGTTGGCGTAGTAAAAATGTGTATCGACCAATCTTAAAAAAAATACATTTATGTGAATACAGAATATCAGTATCTGAAAACTTTATACAGTATTTCTGCACCATTGTCTCAATCAAAAGGAAAAGTCTCTAATAGCTATTCTTTTTCATATCTCCACGGAACTGCCCTTAGTTCCATTTTTGGAGAACATCTTGACGTAAATATCGCACACATTATAATACAACGCATTAAATTTTTAACTTTTCTCTCTCTCACACAAACATCTACTGAATCATCTTGATAATGCACACACTCCCATTTCCACATCTTCCATGTACATGTGTATAGATATAAACGAAACTATAGAAGTGTCATCTGCCAAGATTTACTATGATGAAGAACGACCTCTATCGCCATTTATATGTATTATACAGCAGCTCCACAGAAGCAACCCTTCCGGGATTCGTCAATAATTAAACCAGACTTTATTTGCTCGCGTGTTTTTATAGCTTGTTTCCCCAAGACGCCCCCAGCCGCTGGAATAGAGCGGAACAGGAAAGAAGGAAGGAAGGAAGGAAGGAATATGGAAGGCGTGGAAGGAGGATACGAAGCATAGAGTTGCGAGGTGCTATAAAGCCGATATTGCTTTCCAACATTCGCCAAGTCACTCGTCCGCGCCGTAAAGAGACCTCGTGATGCTATGTCGCAGATTGTGTTTGTCACTCCGGGCAAGGCCGTCTAGATAGCGAAGAGTTCGATGAGGTCTTACGTGAGGAGGGGGTGGCTTTGGTGACAACAGCAGTACAGTGTTTGTTCTTTAGAGACTTAGTTTTCCGTATAAAATAGAATTTGTGTATCCTACGAGAGACATGTGAAATTCATGTCTTTGTTTTCTTTGTGTAGGAGATTATTGAAAAGTGAGATAAGTTCGTATAAATACAAAAGTAGTGGTCGCAGATATTGTCATACTGTTAACTAAAATAATCTTTCGTAATTTCTCAAGATTCTGATGAAGAGAAACAAAATAAGTTAATATATCGTATTACAATTATTTAGGATTACCTGACGCTTCTATTCTATTTCTTGCTACCTCGATAACAGGTTTTAAAAGCATCGTTTCAGTGTGTAGATTTCGTTTTATTTTCTAAGTATTAGTGGGTCAAATATCGAAATGAATAGATTGATAAAGACTCATAAAATATGTATAACATCCATGTTCTACACGTGAGCACCATTATTATTATCAAACCACCACTAAGTTAGTTTCATTAAAAACTAACATTAGTATAGGTTTTATATCGACTATGTAATCCAAAACTGATGTATCCATCAATATCAAAACTTATGTCCTATTATTCATCGCTGAAATATATTCATGACCGATTCTTTTATAAGTCATAATATTTAAAAAAATATTATTATAACTAACATTTTTCATTTATTACGTAAATGAAGTTATGGAGTTGAATTATTGTCGTTAGTATTAGCAAATGCATATTACTTCAAAAAATATTTATTTTAAACTTTAGTAACTACTTTCTTGACAATAAGTGTTTCTTGTTTTATTTCTACTATCTACTTCTCCTATTATATGAAAAAATACAGAAAAACAAAAAAATACAGAAAAAACGTGAATTGTTATTTGAGCTCGGTAATGGAAAATTTAAACAATGAACGGTATAGACAATATTACAAATTCACAATGCCGAGTTCCAATATTACTGACAGTCACACATTGATTTGTTATGACAAAAATTTGGTCACCCAAATTATAGAATAAACCTTTTCCAAGATGAACTCCCCTAATTTTTTATATTCCTAAAGAAAACTGGCATACATGCAATGCATTACACATTGTCGTGGAAATAGGTAAGTTATTTCTTTCTCTGATGCAGGTAAGAACTGCGGGTGAAATAGGGGACAATGTACAGAGCCATGACAAGTTTGATTATATAAAAATACTTCAAACTATACAATAATATTAGAATAGGTTCAAAGCATTTTAATAATAAATAATTATCAAAGTAACGCAACAATGGTGTGTCAAAGAAAATAACGAATTAAACGCTCAATTAATTTATATTATAGAAAAATGACTATATTTTTTAAAAGTAGCAGGCATAATAATTGTCAACCAAAACAAAAACAACAACAAAAAGATTTCTAAAATCAACATATTTTCCAAATTTCTTTCTACGTTACAGAAGGTATGTGTGAATTTCTTTCCTTCAATTAGACAGTTTTGATAATTGGCCTAAAATACATTTTAAAATTCATTATTCTCATATGATCACGATGAAAGGAATGAAAATACCTTTATATACTGATGCAAAACAAATATAAAACTTCTCTAACTAAAATATTTGAACATACTTTATATGTTTAATTCAATGTTGTTTATCACTTTTCACAATTAATAAAAAATTTCCGGATTTTCTCCGTAAAATATTTCATGATTTCTTCTGCACAATACACTTATTTCCAATAAATTCCGTATGACAGTCTTTCTCTTTTCTCCAAGTTTTACTGTGCTCTTTGGATCGTGCTAGATTACATCAACTTGCGCCCCACATAAATTCTCGTGCTAAACCCTTTTACTCTATTACACCATTCTCCTTCCGGAACAAATGTCGATCTATTCCGTGCGATCAACAGAGTGGACGGAACTTTCCCTACAGCGACAATGCCCCTCCCCTTCCATGCCTCAAAAGGCCCGTTGTTTACTTCGGGTGGAATCGACAGTCGGGCATCAGATGGCGTCCTCGATTTACGTCTACGAGTAAAGCGTCGAGCCACGCTGTTCCACGACTCTGCCAATGCTCTCTACACTGAAAGGGCGTTCGGTTTGAGGAAGTGTGACGTCATAGCACTGAGAATTGTATAGTCATAAGTACAGTCATTGCAAAGATTCCATCCCGCGGCAAAATAAAGAGTAATTATTATATTAAAATATAATTCAAAGTGACGTAAACTCACAATACAAACTGCAAATTATATTTACTCTTTCTTCAAACTGCATTTTTTTCATTTTTTTTTTGTGCTTCTACTAATGCATATTAGTCGATATAAAAGTTCTTTTGTTAGAATGTGAAAAGTAGTTTAGTTAAAAATAAAGTAAAAATTATGTCGTACTGTACGATCAACCCTATACTAATAACACGTCGAGTGAAACGGAGCGACGTTTTACGTTGGACTGAACCACAGATGACAGAAGGTACAGATAGTTCACTGCCCTGCGCGCCACGGGGAATGACCAGAACTACGAACCAGCAATTCTAAATGCGTGATTCGAACTAAAACACACACAAATCAACACCAAGCAGAGCTCGAGTAGCTTCAATTAGTCGCAGTCGCCACATGAAGACCATCTGCTTGCCTCCAACGCCAACATTCACTACGCGAGCATCCAACTGAATGTGTGGTGGGGGTTAGTTCGGCTCCTTGCTAGTGGAGCGCTGCTACGAGTGATCCATCTGTACCTAATATAATCTGTGGACTGAACTCCCCACACGAGTTCGAATAAGCGCAGTTCTAAAAATGGGGTCTAGGAGTAAAAGCCCCAGCGAGCGCAGGCGAGTGGTTTGTATAAGCGGTTCCGCAGGAAATCATATGTAGATCAAGGGAGCCACAGATATTTTTAGTCTCTGTACTTCGAGCAACCAAATTGCAGATTTCTTACAGGACAATGTGTTAACTTGTGACCTGTTCTTCAGTACTTTGCATTTGAAGGACACAATTTGAGGATCGCCATGGTCCTGTATCCTCTTGTTTGATAAAGCAATCCACTATGTTCGTCAACCAGAAGAGTCTTCAAAATTTTTTAGAATTTGAGATCTTGTTTTATGTAGAAATTCGTGTGAAATTTCTACATAAATTTTGCTGCTTTTATGCACACCCATGTTTTATTGAGAGCGACGATGGTACACAATTACTTGATGTCATCAGTACTTTAAACAATTTCGGGACTACACCGACACAAGAACACTGATATCGATTTCTTCCTTCAAAAATGAAATACTCGAAGTCAAAAATGCACAGCAAAAGATGCAAAGTAGAAAAAATTATTGTTATGAAAGTCATCATGAGTTGATCAATATTGTAATGGAATTCATAAAAAAATTGTTAAAATTGTAATTGAAATAATGTTAATGCTTTATTACAGGCTGTTACTGTTATACAGGCTCTCTACTTCTATAAATAAAAAATCTCGTACTTCTGAAGTATTTTTTTTTTGTTTTATTAAATACAAAATTTGTTGGAATTATATTAATATTATAAGTATTTTTATTCTTATTTTAGGAAATTGCTAAAATGCCTTAGGACTCCTGATTGGAACTGATTGGATGGCCCCTTACTTCCTTCTTGAGTTAAATTAGTTTATTGTCCTCCACTTAGCCGCAGTTTGTAACTAATTTCTCGACACAATAAGTTTATTTATTTATTTCTTCGTTTTTGTACGTCGCTACGTACATAATATTTTTAGAGTGGATATAATTTATTTTAGAAAATTCCTTCTTTTTTTTTGTTGCTCATGGCATTTTCCTTTGAGCTCTTCCTCGGCGTTAAGTCAGTGATAAGCGCTTATCGCCTCGTGCACGACCCACCGCGTTTCCTCGCCCCACTCTCTCCCTCTCCCCTTCCTCGCGAGCTGTGTTATTGCTGACCCAGCGATCTCTTTGAGCGGAGCTTTTGCTCAGGCAACGCGGGTGGAAGTGACTGAAGATCCGCTGGCGGCTGCGATGATGTATGGGCGGCTGCAAGGTATTTATTTGGTGAGAGGGATTTAGATTCGCACAGTTCATGTTTGGATCCGCGAATATAGAATATTTTCAACAATATATCTGGTTTAGTCTGCGACGGATTGAGATTGTGAATAGAAATATTATCATGTTTGATTATTCAATACAATATACAACAATACAATCCATACATTTGTTAGTTTTAATCTTGTAAATTAAAATGTAATGTAATATTCTTCGCGATATGTCGTAATATTATCTTGTAAACGATGTATTTTGTATTTTATTTAATTATTATGTATCACTCACGTTGTATTATATTATGTAATATCTGTACGGCCTTTAGCCGTCATCCTAATTGAGGTTTTCTTCTGCTTAAGATTAATACTGGGATGTTCCCTTGTTTGATTCCCCAAAGTAAAGTCATTTTATAGTCCTCCTTGTTCGTGGTATAATTGATGTATATGTTCATGAATATATTAATGTAAGCATTGTAATTTATGTATGTATTATTATCATGTATTTATTTGACGGTGGTAAGGCGGAAGAACAAGCCTGATGGCTTGAGTCTACCCACAAAATAAAAATTTATTATTATTAATATTAGTATAATATTCTTTCATTTGTTATCATTGACTGACTCACTCACACATTTATCTATGTAGTGAAAAAGCAATTAGAGATACGAACTTGAAATTTTGAAGGTATTTTGCGTTTGTTCTACAGAGGCTCGCTAAGAAAGGATTTGTCAAAAACTGGATATTATAAGGTTGAAATAGGGTAAAATGTGATATTTTTTTCTAAATAAATACCATAAATATTCATACATTAGACTGTTTTTGGATTTCAATATTTCAATTTTTTAATTGGGGTGGAATTAAATCAAGATATTTGTAGTGTTTTTGCGTAATATTTGTACCTAATACTTGTGCGCAACATACATGCCATGGAAGTTACCATTTTATTTAAGAACTGGAAAATGTTTAGTATTTATACAATTTGTCCCTTTAGAAAACAATATATTGCTAACTACATATAGGAATTCGCGGAGGTAAATATACAATTCTGAACTTAATTTTAAAAAAAGAAAAAGAAAGAAGAAAAAGAAAAGAAAAAGAAAGAAAAGAAAGAAAGAAAGAAAGAAAGAAAGAAAGAAAGAAAGAAAGAAAGAAAGAAAGAAAGAAAGAAAAATAAAAAGAGACAGAAAGAAAGAAACGAAGAAATAAAGATATATATGATCATTCAAAAGGAAAAAACGACAAATTTGCATCGTAATCTATGTAATGTTTAGTATGGACGACCACATAATCCCTCACAGAATCTGAGTACGTTAAGAGTGGTGCAAAAGACGGGTTTATTCGCTCACGGAATTCAAAGGATGGGTAAGCATATACGGAAGTGCCCCTACTACTTAGAATGATTTGTGAATCATTCTGGATTTTACTCTCCTCCCATAACAAAAAATTATATCCCCCAAAAACAAAAATATAGAAATATATTAATATCATTGACGATGTGCAAATACATTAAAGAAAACAAGACTGGTTTATTGTCAAGATCACATGATGAGTAACATTATATTTTCACTATAGTTGAGAACAACGTTTCAAAGTTATAGTTTAGCCTCCTCTTCAGGTTTACTATAATACATAAGGTTGTAATACTACATATATTTGTAACATTTATAGTGTAATACAAATTACTAATTCTATCATAAATTCAGTAAAATTATAAGTAAAAAATAAGCAAATATAAAACTTACCAAATGCTGTTATACCATTGTGAACAATAAACCAATGTTGTAACTATGTTATTGATTGTCTTTATTGTATCTATACATCGTAAATATTATTAATATATTATCACAGACAATCAGAATGGGAAGACGAAATACTTAAAAATGGAGAAGTTCGGTGTTTGAGAGTATTTATATCAGAGACGGCAACTGCACTGGAGAGGGTCCGCCTCTAAATCTCTCGTGTTTGCTGACTGCCAACAGAAACATATTGACAGGCGGCCCTCATCGCGATGCTGGCTTTGGCTCCAAACGAAGGAAGGAATCGTATTTGAAATTCGCAGCGCAGAGTTATTGAATAATGTATTCACATTCAGTAGTATTGAGGGGGAATGTGGTTGCTCTACTGATTGACAGAGGAAGCGTTGGGCGAGGGACCGGATGTGAAGTGTTTCGTCTCCGCTTCGGGTTTAGAGGATTTGTGAAACATGGACGTTCAAGATGGCCTTAGAGCAGATAAGTAGGAGGAGATAGTTTAATACTTTATTTAACTCTTAGCTCGTATTCTTGTTTAGTTTGATACTACCTCACCCGACAGACGTTGTTCTGTCCAAACTTCAATAAATTTCTTTGCGATCGTTTTGTGAATTTGTGAAAAGCTATTTAGAAGTAAACAAAGTAAAAAACATTTTTAAAAAAATTTCTCAGTGATCATTGTATCTACTAACTATTGCGGTCATGGATATTCAAATTGAGGAGGAATACATTCAGAATAACGTACACTACTGATAACAACAAGTTACAATAACTTAACATATAAAACTAAATACGACCTTGTTAACTGCCTCGCTCGATTTAAATTTACTGTAAATATTATACTGAATGTCTGACTAATACGTTTATCTTCACAAATGTAACATCCATGTTGCTTCGTAAAAAGTTATATACCCGCAAAGAATGTTTCTAAATGACAATGTTCGTTCCCTGCTCTGGAAATCAATAAATAATACTGAATATCGATACTAACATTATAAATGAGGAGTGAATTAAGTATGTAGAATATATAAAGTATTTCAATTGTAAAAAAATTCGTCAACGAGGTTTTCATATTATTGATCACTGATTATTTTTTTAGGTTGCACTATTACTACCAAATTCTTATATAGTGGATAAATATGTCACTAGAAGATGTAATTTATTTGTTCCTTAAGTAGTTTTATATTATTTATAGCGCGAGAATTAAACTTTGTGTTACTAGTTCATATTTTAGACAAACGTTTTCTATATTTATTTAATTCCTTTTCACATATATGAAAAACTTAAGAGAATCGCAAATTATGTGAAATTACTTTCGACAATACACATCATTTGTAGGCAATGAGATTTGATTTCTTTACTTCACTGTATAAATATAAGAAATTATAGGAATATTTATAAGTAATTTGTGATTCGAATTATACCAATTCCATACGATATCTTGCAATTATATTCAAATTCTGTTAAAAACTATATTTTATCACAGTATTACGCACAGTATTATCACAGTATTTTTTACAGAAACTCTAATATCTTTTCATTACCTATGAAGACCTTGCGAGACAACGAATCTCGAGATGTCGTTTAAGTATAGAGAATGGTAAAGTTTATTGAAGTCAAGCATATACAGATAATTTTTGTTATAGAAGTCCAAAATGTGTATAATAAAAAATACAAAATATTTCTCTGATAGCGGTGTAATGAAACATTTTATCTCGTTACGATTTACCAGCGGTACTATTAGTCTTCCAAATATGGGCGCCGTTTCAAATAGACCTACGATTCGTCGAACGAAACTTGCCCTGTCGAAGGGGAAGCTGGAGGAGAGGCGCGTTGCAAACTTAACATATCCAAAACTGGTCAGAGCGTGGGACTTAGAAAAATAAATGGGTCCTTTTTTGTTATCAGTAGTGTACAAGAATTGTGATTTTTGCAGATTCTCCGAATTTTCTGACTTTCCTTTACAATTGTCCAGCCTTATTTTTCCTGAAAACCTTTCCAGGACCATAACGAACAAAACAAAAAAGAATTACGCACACATATCGTTCGAATTGTGAGTTCTGGTTTATAGTCATACAAAAATCCCATAGAAGAAACATTTTCAGTTCCTTCTGAGTTTTCCAATTTTCCGGGCAAATATTCCAATTTTTCTTTCCCCAAAAAACCTTATTCTGACTATTGCAAATTTTTTTAAAAAATAGCAAAATCGGTCCAGCCGTTCTTAAGTGATGCGCTTACCAACGAACAGCATTTAATTTTTATTTTTCTAGATTGTCGTAATTTTCTACCAAGGATTACTTCCACTTTAACTGACCATTTATTTGTAAATGAATATTTTAAGTTGCCAAAAATACCATACTAACAATAATATAAAATGCACAATATAGACTATACACAATATAGACTAAATGCACACTATAGATAACATAATCTAAAAAACGTTTTAAAGTCAAATACTAAGAAAAATTTAATGAAGTGATTCAAGACATCTGTTGCTGGAGTTTTATATAAAATTAAATGAGGTTTTGGATGCTATACAAGAGCCACTATCAAGCATTTATTAACACTATTCTTTAATATGACTACATAATGTTTTTCCTAATCACCCTATCCAATTTTTTAGTAGCATTTTCTTCGCTTAAAGAATTTATTCCCTTTTACTCCAAATGTCCTTCGGGGCTCCTCATAAATCCAAACTTCAAAATCTGGAGAGAGATTACAGTTATTACACTTGTCCATTAAATCTCACAATACAAACGTGCGTCTCCTCGAGTATTCTCATCCGTTTTTCTTCCAAGCATTCCGCCAATGCGAGATATCCCGTCGAACTCTTTGTCCGTTCGCGTAAGATCCTTCCCCAAGACGGAGGCTGTCTATAACCGCGCTTGCAAGAACTGTTCCCTCTCTTTCTCTTTCTGGCGCGCGCGTCTTCTGCCCGAAAAATGAAGCGGATACAATGGAACCACCATTGAGCCACAGCGGCGCCATTTTCTTCCGGCGAACAATGGTACGCATTCTCTGAATTTGACGTGGAAACTTTTCTGCTCGCAGCGCGGTGGGCGGGTGGGTAGGCAAGCAGTGCGCGGGCGAGCGGACGGAAGGACGAACGAACGGGCGCGCGCCATAACGGCTCATTTGGGCTGAACAAGATGGCTACCTAATCGCGTTGCTTTGTGGTAGAGGTTTTAAGCGAGGGAATGTCTTTGGAACTCACAAACCCTTAGAGAGAGCATTGCTTATTTTAAATGAAAACTTTGTTTGAATTATGTGATTCGAGGTATCTGTTGGAAGGTTATGAAAGTAACTCTTTAAATTTTGGGCATATTTCTCAATAGCCCCTGCGATAGCTAAGTGGTTAAAATGCTTGCTCATCACTGTTACTCCGGAGTCAGAAAGATTTGTAGCTCTTCACGTTAATGTCCCTGTTCGTACAGCTATGGCGACCGGAAAGCGAACCCTCCTTCCTCTATCCACCTCCTCCTAGTATCAATAACTATTACTTACTCCTCCTATTAACACCTCCACGTGGGCCAAGTAGTTGGTAATCCCAGCTACAGCCCTACCGCCCACCTACTATTGCCACATGTAGATAAGCTTCAGTAGTGTGCTACATTTCCCATTTTCAAATATTTATCATTGAATGGTTTACGAACAAGATGGATAATGATGCGACTCAAAGAGAAATTATCAGAAAAAATTTAAATATATAACTTAAAACAAATACCAATCAATATTTTTAAATTATAATAAAACTAAAATTATAATAAAACTCTTAGTCATTCAGTTTACACGTAAAATGTTTAAGTCACTTTATACAAAGTAAGACAACTTTGATATAAATCAAATTCTTACATATTCTCGAGAATTTTCATTTAAAATATATTTATTGAATACATTTGAATATATTATTAATATTTAAGTTTCATATACAGAGTAGCTGATGAGAAACAGACAAAACAGCTTTCACTTGGATAAATAATGGATAAAGGGGACCAGGTCATTGTTTTGTCTCGCTTCGGATAGCCATGTGTTTTATTTGCGAAAGTGAGTAATGCTTGGTTACGTGGTCATATTTGCAAAGAACGAATACAAAACGGAGTACGTTTTAGTAATTCATAATTTGCATAAAAGTTTTGTACTTTAATATACAAAATTAAATAAGACGAAAGGTGAAATGATGCGTAAATATATCAGGAACGCGGAAATGGATAATACATTAAGAAATATTACGAAAAAAAAAGTTCCATTAGGCAAGATTTATCTACATGCATTTTCTAACTGAAAATTTCTTGCAGCAATAAAGCCCAGATAACGTGACCAGTAATACGGTGGAAGTGACATGTCATTTGTAATAATATTCAGCGGGACATGTGGGGAGAGTCTATTAAGTGAATTTCATGAAACGATCACCAAACTTTGAATGGGTTAAGCAAGCTTATACGCGGAGGGATCTTAAGTCCTGATCTAATTTCTTAACAATAATGATAATGTCAGATATGCGTCACAGATTAATTTGGAAATCATCAGCCTATATTTGAAATTTCATATAAAAATGATTCATCTTTGATACTGTAACAATGATGACAAAATATGATACACAAATCAAATGAAGAAATATACACAAATGAAGTGATACATTAATACAAGTAGTTTATAAATATTTAATACAGAGTAAATTTTAATAATATAGAGTAATAAATAGTAATATAGAGTAAATTTTAATAAAAAAGGACACATTTCTATCACACATTCTATATAAAGCATTGCTCCAGTGATCTAAACTTTTGTACTTTATGACTATATTGACTTAAATGATGAAGCCTACTTTCAGGATCACTTAAACTTATCTCTAGTGTCTTCAATAGTCCTCGCAAAATTTGTTGATATACGTTTACAAATTACCATGTCCACAAAAACATTTCAAGTCAACAAATAAAGTTAATAGTAACAAATAAGTTTAATGACGATTGTGTACATGTGTTGATAGGACACATTATGGAGGCAGAACAGATAATCATGTATGCGTTACCTGGGAGACTGTTTTTGGACAAATTAGAGAAATATTCGTACGACAATATAGAGAAACAATTCGTAAGATTTCCTATGTCATCAGAAACAATGGAAAATAATCCCTTTAGAAATAAATACCTTTCCATAATATCGTCGAGTTTTTTATGCTATGGCGTACGCACGAGCACTTATACTTACTTATACTTAATAGATTCTGTCGCACCTTATCAATAAATACAGGAACAAACATGCACTGCAAACCAACATGATTCATCGACAATATATTCTACAAAGCTACTACTTTAAATTCCACCCCCTAGGTACCCAATCGTTTGTCATCTCCCGTCCATCCCCCACCCCCACCCCCCTCGATATCACCCTTTTCTGCCGTCGCTCGTGCAAAGTTACCCAATAACCTGGCGCCGGCAGAATTTAGTGGAAGGCCTATTTTCGCACGGAAATCGCCCGTCTTCCACCCCCAGTCCAGAGTGCTCTCTGTGTGGCGTATCAGGGACAAGGGTTATCTCCGTTGTAAGGAGTCTTAAAGGAGACGCAGCCAAGGAGCCAAGAGTCTTCGTACAGAGTACGTTCTTTAGGTGTTGAGTGCACGGTACTCCACGTAAGAGAATTGTTATTATTTTTTTCAAATTTAGAGTAATAATTTTTTTATTCCAACAATCCTTAATTTCCCTTTGTCTTATTACTTGCAATAATAATTGGTGAAAAATATATTTTGTTTTAAACATCGACCTTTCACGACTTTCACATCCGGTAAGTCACATCGCATTTTCCGGTGTCAGCATTCTTGCACGTAATTATTATGAAGGTCGCTTCGTAATTTGAACACTTTTATTCATATGGTGTCGTTTTTTGTTCGTATTTTTATTTGCGATTGTTACCTATGTTACCTAAGTAAATTGTGACGAAATCTGAGTTATTCCCTTCGGTAAAAATTATAATTACGAACGTGTAGTCTTCACCTCCGTTTCAATTACATGTAGTCATCTAGAATATCCAAGATATTTTACCCCCTACGATTGTCTGATCTTAGATAACTTACTGGATTTACATTGGATTTTAACTGGACACTTTCTTTGAATGTATAATGCTTTTTATCCAATCTATAGTCTAGACATACTTTCGCAAAAGTTTGAAAAACTTACCTGGTAATGTAAAGCAATTCAAAAGAAAAATTGTTAATACCTCGAGTAAATTGTACTAGTAGTGTTTATTATTTATTCATTTGCTCATCTTAATCACTGGAAAGTTTTTATTACATATCCATATTAAATAAAATGTAATAAGATAAGTAATATATTCAGATCGTAGTATTCTGTGAATATGCGAAAATAATTGTTACCAATTTGTTTATACCGTTGGCAGTAAATAGTGTAAAACACGAGTTTTACCCATATTTTGTGTAAAGTATTACTTAAATTATGTATTTTATAACAAGTATCAATGTTATTTGAAATTATTAGTGTTTTTTTCTATTAATGTTCTCAAGAATACAAAAGTACCAAAAGAACGAACATTACATCCTTCTTTCGACAATTGGTTATCTTCGTGTCAACGACTCATTCTGTCCATACTCAAAATCCGGAATAAATACACCACAGTACGTTTATATCTAAGGTTTATTGGCTCTCCGTATACTGCGCCTCAAAAGACGAATGGATAAGTCGAAGAAATATTCGCCTTTCAAACTTGTTTTTCACTCAGGAATGTTGAATATTTAGGCAACAAACTTCCCAAGGCGTTCTCCGCCGCCCTTGAGGTGAACCACCCTTTA
This sequence comes from Laupala kohalensis, assembly GCA_002313205.1. Lineage (NCBI taxonomy): Eukaryota > Metazoa > Arthropoda > Insecta > Orthoptera > Trigonidiidae > Laupala > Laupala kohalensis. The sequence goes on from NNCF01126044.1 coordinate 257,968, forward strand.
GGTAGAGGGGAGAAGATCGCTTCTCGGTGGAAGGGGTGGAAACTTCGCAAAAGGTCGATCCCGGAAACGGAAACTCTGGAGGAACATCGCTGAATTGAAGAGGAAACCACTGAGCATCTTCTGGTTGAGGAAACAGCAAACTTCAAATCATGGATACAACTGGCCCCCAATCATAAAACAGTTGGGGCATCTGGGTTCCTCGCTCTTCTGAGAGAGAACTTAAATGAGCGGGGGGACGGGGTGAGTTGTTGATTGCTTTGGTTCATCGGGTTCGGGGTGGAGGAGGAGGAGGAGGAGGAGACTTGCTCGTGAAATTGTCGTCATGGTGCCAACTGGAGGTGACAATAATGATAGCGGCTCAAGTTTGCGAATGTCGCCTTGCGGTGTAAAGGAAAACCAAACGTTCCCTAAGTAATCGTCCGACGAGCTGAAGAGAGAGTAAAGGATCCTCTCGTAAATGTTTTGAAACTTTTGAAAAGTTAATTTTAATGACAAGTGCACCAAACTAAGAGACATATTTCGTATTGTTGCGAAATTACACGAAAGTATAATATTTCGGGTACAGATAGAAATAGGATTATTAATTTCTATAACTATCAACATTACTTATATACCAATTTCTACAATTCAAACAAAACATATTATAAAACTTTATTTTTATCTTATTAACATTTGATTTCAATATTTCTCTTTTGGGTTTTTTAACAAGGATCAAATTGTATTAAAACAATTTCTAAATATTTTTCTGTATTTCTCAACTCAATACATTGAACATGATGAATGCAAACAATTAATAAATAAAAATTAGTGAATTAGAAAATGAATAGCTCTATTATAAAATACACTTACAATTATAAATAAATAAGTCAAGGTCTCACAATATTTACGAGATTTGTGGCTAAATATTTAGTAATACAAAGCAATATTCAATTGAATTCTCATTTTTCATGAAATTTACAGATGTTTTATTAACCACATAAAGTTGCATAGGGTTTTAGAATCTGCAATTGCGTTGGTCTGCTCTAATCTTTATACATTATTTTAACTATCTTGTTTGATTTATGGAAATGTAGTTTATTTTAAGGACAGCGGAATTATTTGAAAAGTATTAAGTTGATTTACATTATAGTGTTGTGTTGGTAACGATTTTCATGCGGGTACTGGATCGGTATTTTTCATCAATCTACGATTGATTTACTTAATTTCGTGCTTAATATAACATGCTTAACATAATTTAATACGATACTCAACATATAGGAGCTTAATTTTAAGAGAATATACAATGTAACACCGTGTATATAGTAATAAATCGAAACTATTTCTCTTCTGTTTCAAAATATTAAACCCTAGCTCAAATATTGGAAATTTTTTATCCCAATATTTATGGTCGTTTGACCAATGAGTAACGTCGTATTAAAATATTCCAACGAATGAAAAATTCCTCTGACATTGTTATATTTTTTATTATAAACAAGTTGAGTTACCGTGATTTCGCAACGGGATCAGAACCAATTATAGAACTTAAGGAATGTGAAATTTTGGAAGAGAAAGATCTGAATTTTTAGAAGAATACTTGACGCAAGATATGATAAATACAACAATTACTAAAAGAATTATAGAGGTAAAGGAAATAAATGAGATATTTAACTATTATTTAATTAGAATTATGTATTTGAAAGACATCATGACAATGACATATTAACAG
>NNCF01126044.1:259745-272971 GCA_002313205.1 Laupala kohalensis
ACGGTAAAACTACAAGAGAATCCATGCCGTGCACTAATATAAAACGAGAGGACAGATGAAAGCTCAAGAATAAGTTCATGGCTTGGTCGCGACGTTTCTAAGAACTCAACCTCTTGCGACTAAAACACAATAATTCTTGTGAATGACGAAAATTAGTTACGGGAATTAAAACGAGGTATGCAGTTTTTGGCAAGAACTGATCTGAGGAGCAATAGTGGATTGTTACATTATGTTTGCTCAAACCCCTTTACTGACGTATTTAATCTGCCTTAATTTGTTTATTTCCAATGTAAAAATTATTTTCACAGGTTATAAGAGTCTTAACTGCTAGTTAAGTGCTTGTGACTACGATCTCATGCATTTTGGTAGTAAAATTGTGTGTTTTGATCCTGTAGCTCGTTTATTGATTCTGTAGCTTATTATTATGTTAATCAGAAACAAAACTATTTTAGCAAAGAATGGTTTGAATTCGCGCTACCACTGTGCCATCCTGTAGCATGGTAGAGGTGCCTATACGTTAGAACTAATATAAAAAATATTAATATTGTTATATAAACAAAATTGATCGAGCATGCCCAAAACCTAAATGATACATGTTGGGAAACTTTTTGTTAGCTTTAGTTTGAGTGTATTATACTCTGTAAATTGGTGTCAAACACTGAGATATTGGCCATTTTATTTTATTTTTTTCTTAAATAAAATAAAACAAAATAAAAATTCTTCAGTATAAATAGTTGTCAAACATCAACGATGTTTGTTGAATGGATTTGAGTTTTCATCTTTTCCACTTCATTCACTGCGTGATCCAACAAAATCTGGGAGATGTCTCACGAAACATTCTCTCAAAAGATTTCTCTCCTTTTGTGCTAAACTCTTTGTGCAAGACAAAGACACGAAAACAAAAGTCCATCGCCTGTTCACGACGTCAACAACCTGTAAGGTCTTCACTGATGCGGAAATGTGATACCTCTTCGTATGTGAAGAAAAAAAGGCTTTAAGACGACGCTGGGGACCTTGCTAGTATGATCTAGCCAAGGGTCATTGCTCGCTCTGAAAATAGAAACCGAAGATGACCTCTGGGGATGGAATTGTTGACCCGAGAGATCTTAGAGATGGCTCACGTATCGCGATGTTTTGTTCCAGAAGTGTTTGGAAACTTATGAGAAAACTTAGGAAGAAGAATGCCTTTACACAGGACGTAACGTAGAAATATCTCTCACAGAATGAATTGTAGCTTGTGGAAGTATATTCTCCACCACGATAAAATATTAAAGGAAGAAAAATATGAATGTGAGTAGTAGCAAAATAACGGAATATCTGGTTTTTAATAATTTTAACGTAATTTTGTAAGTTTGTATGTAATTTGTATCTCAATATTATTAATGTTAGTGGAGTCACTAGAAATTGCGTTGTAACACTACTAGTGAAAAAGAAGAGGAACCCTTGAAATTCTAACTAAGCATGTATGTACTCGGCTCGGATTCAGAAAAAAAGTAGAAATGATAAAAAAAACACAGTATTCAACACGTACGTTTTTTACGATGCGATGTACCAGTTTCAATCGAAGTGCACGGTTGTGCAGAGGTGAGACGTACCAGCATCAACAATAATGCAACAATGTCTCAATGTTGCATTTTCGGATTGGCTTAAGGAATTGTACCATAAGATCACCGATTTAATGTTAAAAAATGGAGTGTTTTTTTAATATATTTCTTTTGATTTTTCTATGTTATTCATTGTACAATTATTCTCGAAATGACTTATTCATTTTTCAATAATTATTTATTTGGAGGTAATTAACGATTGAGTGATAAATAATAAATCAAATTTTTCTTATGATTCGGACCTTACAAAGATAAACCTTTTTTCTTCTTATAATCAAACTTAAAGGGATATTGGGTTTCCGGGTTTCTAATTTGAGACATTCCATAATATTAAAATAGTCTGTCTTTCATAAATTGTATAACAAGAGTTAACGTTGAACCATGGGGATTGATAAAGCAGTTACGTTTCTTCATAATAACATGTACTCAATATTACTTTAATGAATAAACCAAAAATACTACTATTGTTTTCTAAAATAATATTAATATTGAGATAATCGAAGAATATAGGTTCATCAAATAGCAAAAAAGTTACAATGGTCCAAATACTTTGCAAAGACTAAGTATCGTGTATACAATCCAAAAATATACTTAAACTCAACAAAATAATCGTGCGGGCTCATTTTCCAGTAGAAACACTCCTTCGGTATAAATCAATCCAATCCAACTATGCTGAAACTTAATTAAAACACGTGCAGATCATTTTGTGTTTCGTACTTCGATATTTCAGGAAGATTTCGTGTTCGAAGGCTACCCTTGTGTTGTCGATGCATGTCACTCCTCGTTATATGAGATCGCTAAACCATTTTTCGTCATGAAAAGCGGAAACTCTATATGGTATCAGAGTTGACGTCGTTCTTGTTGACTCACTAAAAAGAAGCTTGAAGTGACAACGATTCACGTGCAATACAGCAATGATAAAATATTGTCAACGTTCCTTTTGGGTAGAGTATATTTTATAGTCTAATTAATTTTTGTGTGAACATATAAATATTTAATACTAATAAAATATTTGTAAACAATCTACACATTTTCCATTCTTTTCGTTCGTATATATTTGTGAAGTACGTACTCTGTTGTAGAATGCACATATTGATATTTGAAGTAATTATGTTAAATACTTATTTCGAAGATTCATAGTTCAATAATAACAGGTGCGGAACAATACACATCATACAATTAAATTGCTCATCTGTTTACAGTACAAGTTATTTTATTTGTATATATTTCAATTTCCACTAAATAATATTTATTCACATAACATGAAAAAAAATATCACCAATAAATAAAAAGCTTCCATGAAACTAATCATTATGCACCAACAAATGAACAATACTTTTTGATGATAATTAGTTTCTATAATTCTATGCCCAAGCGTTATTTTTTTAAATGAAGACGAAAATATCACTTGTTGCAAAAAAGTATAACATTGTAGCGATTAACATGTGTATTGGAACATCATTAGTAGATTCAATTTAAAATGCTCAACATTTTTCACTACACATCCAGCACAAGCAACTATTGTGAATGCGACGCACCACAAGAACTGTGTAATGAGGTCAGGCATCAGAGTCTATCCCATACGTTAGTTCATATTTAAAGAGACGAATCGTAGATGACGCTGGTAGAGACATGAGCACCCGGATCAGACCCCGTCTCGGGGGAACCGGTGCGAACTCTTCACTCCAGCCTTCTCCCTTCGTCTCAGTCGACCCCCACAGGGGACACTGTGACGACTTGCGATTAGTTGTGGGGACCACTCGTGCCACCTCCGCCATTGGTTCAGATCCCGCTTCCGTCACTCTCTCTCTGCCGCCTAGAGACGACTGAATGATGACGATCACAACTACTGGAGACACTCTGATGTACCCTATACTTCGCCACCCACGCCGTTTTGCCACTCCGATTCACCGCCCAGACCCATATCATTAAAAGGACATTTTCACATTGGACAGTGTCTCACAGTTTTCTCATCTGACACTCCTTCCTTCCCTCTCTTAGGGTAACACCCTCAGGTTCATCCCATGAGGTTCATCCCATCCACGCACCTCCCACGTCAGAAGGTCACTTGCGGGCCCCATTGGTCGGCCAACTGGGTAAAGGGGGCGCCGAAAGCGCCACATAATCAATAGTTGAGAATCACAGAGAGATTTTTAGGAATTTCGATTTTATTGATGCATTTAGGGTGAAATGTGATTTCATAAATATTCCTTTTTTTCTCTTGTCACAAGATATCACTTCGAGTTGTGTTTGATCCTCAGTGATGTATTATTACTCTCATCATCTTTCCACTCGTACCGGACTATAGACCACCGACTGCTTCCCCATCCTTGGGTCTGTAAGAACTCATATATACTCGAAGACTTGTTTCTTTGTCTCGAAAAAATACCGAAACGCATTGTTTTTTAGTTTATTGTATATTCGTGACATTTAATTAACAACGTGGTAATAGGCAGTTTCTAAGCTCTCTTGACAAAAAATTGTTAATTATTTGTCTGTCTAACTGGTTTGATGTCGGTACTGGGCTCGTACACAATGTACTCAACGCTATTACTTCGCCATCCTCCATAAGAGTAATAATATTTGTACCTCGCGTTATATTGGCAGAGCATTCGAATTTCTGAATACTTAAATCCATTGCCAATATCGGAGACCAATTCAATTCTCATGCTCTAGTGGCCCAATTCTATTCTTTCTGCATCGAGAAAATGGAACGAATCTTACCTTGTGTCTGGACTTGTTGTGTATTCCTTTACTGTAAATAGTCGCTTTTGTGACTACCATTAATATTTATTTGAGTAAAACTTGAATTCTTAGAAGTTGACAATTCGTGTTAGACCGACATATTGCATAATTTTCGGCAAAATTACATGACTTGAAGTCATACGTCTGGCGAGGCTTCTCTAATGCGAGAGTAGAGTCTTACTAATATTATTCCTCGGATATAATTGATGAACGTGTGAGAAGAACGCATTCACTCACGTCTCTTGAAAGAGATTTAATGTGATTTAAGTCAAAGCAACATGAATAACTTGTTGATGTAGTTAACATGAAGTGCGAGAAGAGTATTCTCGGAATCGACTCTTCGTGGCGCAGCATTTAACTTTGTCTTACTCTCATGCATCGTGCTATTTTACTTCTGCAATTCGCCGCACTACGCTTGCTTTGTATTCATTACGTTGTCTTGTATCAGTTAAGTTATACTTTATGGAATGGTTTCTGGTCATCAACATGTAGTTTAAATTTTGAAGTAATTAAAATACATTCCGTATGAAACTGCGTATCTTCCATCGTCAATACTTAATGAGTACGTGATCTCCCACAACAGGGTAAACAATTTACACATTAATACGTCGTAAACCTTTTTGTGAAAATAAGAGTATTTCAACTAATACATCAGGTCGGCATTTTAAAAACATTTTTACCATCTATATAAATAAAAATTAAATGCTGTTCATTGGTAAGAGCATCACTTGGGAACGACTGGACCGGTATGGCTAATTCAAAAAAATGTTCATAATAGTCAGAATAAGGTTTTTAGGGAAAGGAAATTTAAAAAATTGGAAAATTCGGGAAAAACGGGTAAAAGTGCTTTTTTTCGATGAGAGTTTTGTGTGAACTCAAGACCATAACTCATGATTCGAACGATGGATATGCATAATACTTATTTCGTCTCGTTCGTCATGGTCCTGGAAAAGTTTTTAGGTAAAAATTTCGGGACAATTTCAAAGGAAAGTTGGAAAATTCGGACAAACTGCAAAAATCATAATTTTTGAATGCACGCTCGATCATTGCTGACGATAGAAACGACATATTTGGTTGATTTTTTCAGTTCTTCGATTGAATTCACATCCCAGTTACATCATACATTTCCAGTATTTCACCAGTGTACTACTGATAGAATTCATCTCGCATGAAAAATTTCCCGTTGCCGTACTTCAGAATAAGCTCCTGAATTTGAATATCCATGGTAACAATAGTTATAGAAACAATAATCACTCAGAAATACGTTTTTTCCTCATTTTTACTTTCTTACAAATTTAAAATAGCTTTTCATAAATTCACAAAACGATCACATACAAATTCATTGAAATTTGGACAGGACAACGTCTGTCGGGTCAACTAGTATGTTCATAAATATGACAAGAGAAGAGATCAGGCTTAGTGTGTTCGCAAAACCGTTTCAAGCATTTTCCTTTTCCTAGAGGAAGTGAAGAAAACATTCATGAAAACCTCAACGTATTATCGTTAACTCGGGATTTATAAGAAAATGTCACCTTGTATTTTGGATCACAAAACTGCCTTGATTTCAGAGTTTTATTGGGTAACGTTGACAGTCATTATTGTCATTTGATAAATGTTTATGATCCACATCAAAAGTAAGGTTATATTATTTTGTATTTACTTCTACTAATGAATCCAAAATTAAGTTCTTTTTATTTTCCTTCAAAATATATTTCTATCGCCAATTTGCGTTTTCACAAACATTAGCTCTTGGTAATATAAACTTCAAAAATAGATAAATCGACCTTTTCATTTCTTTAAGCAGACAGTCTTATGTTTTTAAAAAACACCACATAATACACACGTAACACATAATATAATTGATTGTTATGATATGAATACAACTATTATAACACAACATGTCAAATAACTAGGTTAAGAACAAATTTAAAATTGTGTACACAACGTTTGTCTTACAGATATGAAGACATCTTCAGGTGCATGACTATACAACAATGTTAAGGAACTAAGGCAGTTAGTAACTACTGAACGCCGATCAGTACACTGTGTGCATGTATAAGATAACGTCAAACAGCTCAAAACTTATTAAATATGTTTTTAACCTAGTTTTATGACATGTCTTTTAACAGTTGTATTCATATCACAACAATAAATTATTCTACGTGTTACGTGTGTTATATGTGGTGTTTTTAAAAACATATGACTGTCTGCTTAGTGAAACAAAGAAGTCGATTTATCTATTTTAATACAATTTAGCAGACGTTAAAATACATCAATTACTATAAACTTCAACCAACACTGACCTCATCTGAAGCAAATAGTGCGATGTAGATACTATATTCGATGGCTGAGTGAAAAGTACGGGTTTGAAGACAGTGTTTATTACAAACATTCTTGTCCATTGTGCAGACAATGTTTTCGTAACTATATCGAAAACTCACTCTATTCCTCCAAACTCACCTCGTGATATTCTTTCTACTTTTCACAGAACCAGCGCTTTTCACAACATCAGAACAAAGAATTTATATCTCCGATATCCATCCATACTCCATCGGTACAGCACCAGACCTCATATGCCATCACTAAAACTGTGTGCTAGGTAACTCGATCGTTTTTCGTGTTTCGAAAAGAGAAAAAGAACACTGAAATGACGTCAGGTTCACCTACGTTCTCTATATCCGTTTGATGACGCTGCCAGTTCTGAAGTCTTGTATGTAGCATATTCGAAGACGAGTGTATGATGTTGTGAACTCATACTTGACTCGAAATGATTCGTTTTTCTCCGTTTTCATGAACGAAGCACATCTGACATAATAAGCGTTTTGAATCAAGTGCAATTAACTCCGCGGAAAGGCAAACACTAAAATAATAATAATTGGTTTACACTAACGCATTTGTATTCAGTATTTGATGGCTAATGGATAATTTATAGGTGTATTTTATAAATATTGGTCAATCAGAATCAACTAGTTCAGTTCTTTCTTTAATTTTATACTTATCAACACACACAACCATCAATATTATTTAAGTATGTGTGCATATGATTTAAAGCAAAACAACTGGATAATTTGCGTAGTGTTGACAGAAAGAATCTAAACTCTCGATTTGACCTGAGAGTAAATATACACCATTTGTAAAATAGTAAGTTGAAATTAATTTTATGTTCGCGAAAATTAATCACATACTTATTAATTGGCAACACTGAATCGTTGGGCACCAATGTAATTGTACTATTCCTTACTAAATTCTGAGTTCCCAATTATGTCATCGCTCTTCATTTCACGCGTGTTCAAAATTAAAATGAAATATGGTTCTTATGGAATAGATATTTTTCTGTGTTACGTGCAGCAAATAACTCACAATATGAGATTTCAGATTATGAATAAATAGAAATTAAATTGTTTTGTTTTGTTTTCGTAAATGGTTCTACCTAGGTTTGATTCGATGGAAATATATATCTCACAGAATGTTATCCAATTGAGTGGAAAGCTTTCTGGCCATTCTAGTAGTGTCATTATAATTCACTACAAATACGTGTTTGAATTACAGTTGAATTATTTCATCTCAAAAACAAATACTACAACTTTCAAACAGAAAATACGTAAACTCTATTATTCAAGTAAATATAAATAAAATATAAATGTATATTTCATGTATTTTTATTGTTTTAGCACATAAATAATTACACACATCTTCAAAACTATGAATTTACAATTAAAAACTAGATTCTTTAAACTAAATTTTAAATACATGGTATCTTAGAGGTAATGTTCGATAACTTCAAAATAATAATCTAATCTGATGAACATCGATCGATACCGTATCTATCTGCAGTTGCCAGTACGTCGAAATCGAAACAAGAGCACATCGGAAAACGCGATACCGTCAGTCAATAGACATCCAGCTGCGAGCTAAAGTACTGCTCTTGACAGGTGTGGAAACAAGTGCAGCAACATTGGAGCTAGCCAATTACGGTGCCACAGGAAGTTCTCCACCGATCGGGAATCTTTATGATTGGCATCTTGAATTGCATTTTGCCAGCTGTCACCAACAGATCTCGTAAGAGAACGTATCAAAGAGTAGCGCAAGCGGAAGACAAGTGTCCTCGAGGAAAGAATAAAAAACTGAATCAAGCCTTCGATTTCTTCCGTTTGGTTCTACGTGTATTTTCAATCCTCGTAAGAGCAAAAATATTTCATAGGAAACAGAAAAATTGTGTTCAGAGTAAACATATAATTACAGACGAAAATGAAATAAATGAAATGAGTGAAACAATGAAAAAAGTAAATACACGCATTTAATAAGCTATGGAAAAATGTTCAAGACATTTCAAAGTAACATTCTGAGAGACGTAAAAAACTTACCGCATAGAAAATAATAACGTATAGTAACTAATTTACGTACAGTAACCAATTATTATCATGTCTAGGAAGCAAATAATAAATTTTACATCTACGCTAAAGATCGGGTATCGAAACAAGTGAAGAATCCGTGTGATTCCGGGTAGGGTAGGTTAGAGAGAGAAAAATCAAAATTTACTGTTACGAGAACGGATGCAGTGTCTTATGGTTAGATACGATTGTCAATAAATCACGAGAAAATACTATAGTTTCTGTTGCTTTATAATTTATATTATGTTGCATATGTTTCTAAATGAGAAATTTTAATATCAAAAAAGCAATTGTAAACTGCTTATGACCACGTGGGGGCTAATAAAGAATGTAATTCTCCAGTAAGCAAAGTTCGGGATACCATCAATTCCGATCAAGGGCCCAAGGGCAGTGGCGGATTAAATATTTATAAAATAAATTATTTAATAAAGACGTACTGATATCAATTTATTATTCCTACATGAATTATAAATATTATGTGCAGTAAAAATTTGAGATTAATAAAGCAAACGTTTTAATGACATTCTCGCCAAAGGAAAATCCGCTACTGTCCGAAGGAAAAGTTTAGAGAAACCCGTGCAATAATAATATTTGAACGCATCATGTATAATTTTTGTATGAAAAATAATTTGAATGTACTTTTTACTTTTACATCACATTTTACACACTACTTGAGATTCACCGTTTTTTAATATAAACATGCTATTTTATTCAAAATTAAATATAATGAGTTGTAACAAAACAATCTCCTTGACAAGACTGGGTTACTTCAACTATCACTGACAATGAAACAATTTTCTTCAAAAGCGAAACGCATTGACAAGCGTGGAGGAGTTATTATAAGAAGCGTGGAACGCTCTAACAAAACATTGGCGAAGAGATGGATAAGCAGACGAACAAACAAATGGTAAAGTGTGTGTTTGCATGGAGGATGCAAAAATATTATATTGTGATGAAAATATAAGCAAATAACATGAGTAAAATATTTCAGTGACTTGAATAGAAGTATACTGGTCATACGTGAACCAAAATTCTAGTCCATATACCACATGAAATTTGAAGACCACTTCAAATACATATAACTCAAATAAGCCGTAAGATTGAAATATTGAGAAGAAATATCAAAGAAAAATTAATGCCTGCAAGCATATCAGATAAACACAACCATTCAACTCGGAATAACAACTTTCTCCGAAAATCGCTCATTATTTAAAAGAAAATTATACACTAATAACCAGAAATGACATGATCGTGTGAAATTCATTAAGTATTAATAAAAATAACAAAACCCGATTTTCAGCGATAAATGAAAAAATTGTAGTTTGTATCATGTAACACGAAAATTACAATCCAGTTTTAGAAATCCCTTTCCTCTTAAAATCGCCACACACTACACCCCGAAAGAGTCATTAAGTTTCATAAGGAATCAAACGCTTGTCGAGCATTGAGAATACCACGGTATCTCAGAACACAAATCTTGGTGCCTCATTTATCTGACTGCATGTGGAGGGACGAGCATTTTTAAGCGTTCGTTGCCCCCTCATACTCCCTCATAAGATAGTCCACGCCATGAGAACAATGAAGAGTCGACGCCCCATAAACTCTGTTGGCAGGCGGCCGCTCCCGCAGGCTTCCATTTTTTTCAGAGTTTTATTTCCTCTCTTGGCTGAGCAAACCCCGACGGATTGGGTCTTTGTGCTTTTCATCTTGCGTTTCCTTGATTTTCCTTTTTGTTCCTTTCTCTTCTTTCTGTTAGATAATTCTTCACTCTCTTTCACAGTACTAGTTGATGATCCCTTTCATCTGTCATATGTTTTTTTACTGTCTTCTTTATAATATTTCCATACTTCCCATATACTTCTACTTTATGTCATTTCATTAAATTGTATTATATTTATTTTTGATGTGCTATACCGTTACGTTCAAATATTTATATCGTGAGAAGGTTTTCAACCTTTGTCTTGGTCTTTAAAAATACCGTTTGACAAATTTTAATATGAATAGGTATAATACATTTTCGTCCATCTCAATTGCATGCGTGCGAGATTAATATATTTTTGGTTACTTCAATAATACACTTACAATTGCAATACAATACATTGAAACTAAATATTTAGTATGAATTCGGAAATAATGTAATATTAACGTAATAATGTAATATATCGCAGTGATTGCAAACGTGTCGCATTTAATGAGTTTTGTAGCACTTTCTGTATTCTTATGAAAATAAATGAGACGTGTGTATAGAGAAATGTAATTACCGATTGTTGGATTTTAAGTGATAGAAAATTTGTAGTGCAAAAATTACCACGAAATTTATTATAATATAGTAATACATAATCTTCAAAATCTTCAATGGTATTTCTTGAAAGGTATTTTTGCTTTCGGGAGGTTCATACTCTCAAATATATTTTTCTTCAAAATATTTTCATCTACACAACAGCCAACAAGATACATCTAACAATATGTAAGAAGTTACAATATCCTGCTTACTTTTCATAAATTTAGTAGGAAATTTTTCAAATTTCTTTACTTATATTGTATTTTTCTTTATTATATTTTTTATTGTTCGTTCTAAAAATAATTTGTTCCCTCACAATTGAATTATTATCCGGTTTATGATAAATATGCCCATAGGAATTTGTTGAGAAAAGTTTCTATTTATTCTTCAAATAATACGGTATTTTGTTGAGTAAAAATATTATTTATGATCTGCCAACAATAGTTTTTGAGTTTCAAATAAAATTTATTTAGTTAGATTATGCACATTTGCGAGAATAATAAGACACTTAACTCCCATACAGACACCGGAAGACTTAGGATAACAGAAGAAGGAAGAAAGGTAACAGTGAACATAACTACATCTGTACATAATAGACAAGAAGAGCATAACGGAGTAGACCTGACATCAAGAGAACACAAAAGCGCAATATCATACACACAAACTATCTGAAATAAATTAAATGAATCTCTAGTGTAATATGTAAAGGTTTTAGAATTTATATTTTTCTTCTATTGTTCAAATACTTTTCATTACTTTGCTCTAAAATTTTCAGTATTGATGAAGTGTTCGAAGTAATCGTCCAATCTTTTTTTTTTCGTGTCAATTTTATCTTTATTCACTTTCCATTCTAATCTTTCATTCTTTCCTCGATATTCCATCCTGTGGATGTGTATCCTGATCCTCGTTCTTCTTTTGTCAGCGAATTCTTACCGCCAACGTCGCCTTCACCCATCGATGCTATAGTTTCCCCCATCCCAGCACCAGAATGCAGCAGTATCGCGATGTGGCCCCCGCCAGCAAGCATCCCAATTTCAATTTATAATGTAGGCAACGGGCGAGCGCGTCGTCTTTGGCGTTGGCGGCATGGGAGCCTGCCTACAGGGTGCGTTCCTTAATTTATACGGAGTGGTGCAAGAAACGGCCATGTCTCTTCACAGAAGCAGTCCACGCCCGGGCACGGAGCGGAGCGGCGCTGCCTCGCTATGGCAAAGCAAGGTCCCCTTTCCATTACATCTTCAGCGGATGCTCTTTCTTCTGTTTCCTTGGGAGTTTTGTTTGCTAAAGTTTATGTGAGTATTAACAGTATTCAAACACATGTATGAGTTGCAGGTATTATTGCGAAGTTGTCTATAGTATTCTAGTCTCATTTGTTTGCTCATTTCTACAAGAATACTTATATTAATTACCTTGCCTTTGTTGAAACAAAGTTTAGATAAACTACCATATGTTGAATTCTATTTATAATATTGGCTAAATTAGTGTCAATACGTAGTGATTCCTTAAACATTTCTATTTTGTTGTAAATATTATCTATTGCAATAGTCCAATTTGAATTCCGTAATTATGTTCTTTTGTCCACGTCCACAATTAAAGTTAAGTCTCATTCAATCTATTTGATAATTCAAAGAAATATTATTACTTGAAACATGAAAAAGAAATATGTATTAGCATATTCCATCTAATTTATCTCAGTTCAGCCTTTCCCGATTCTTCTCTTCCTTTCCTATCTCTTGAGTGCACGGTTTTGCTGGCTGCTATCTGATGGACCTCAGAATAGTCCTTGAGATGAGACCTACTCTGTCTGAACCCCCTCTATCTGCATATTCAACGTCACATTAAATAATGAAACCATTTACTCCACCTTCAACCCTGGATGTGGCAAGCCCACCAATCAATACTGGATTGTCCCTTTGTCATTACTGAATGTGGCATTGTATTGACACCTAAAAGAAACTAAATGACAAATGTTTTGTTATTTGACTTGAATTACATACCGCTTTTAAATTTAGCATTAAATTCTCACATTTTTTAAGGACTATCCATAATATTGAAGATTAATGGAGCAATATTGTGGAGATAATTTGTTAAGAATTTGTAATTTGTGGTAGATCGAGTACTGGTTAGAATGTGTGTGTGTGTGTGTATATATATATATATATATATATATATATATATATATATATATATATATATATATATATA
>NNCF01126044.1:272998-318810 GCA_002313205.1 Laupala kohalensis
ATATATAAAAGTGTACAGTTCTGATAATTTTGTATTACAAAATATAGTATATAAATACAAAATTATCAGATCTTTTATGATTTTCAAACTTTTTTTGTCACTTTCGAGATTTGAACTGTGAGTTCATTTTGAGTTCATTCAGTGTTCATAAATAATCATCAATTACATAGATAATTTCTTATGTGTTTTTAGAATAACAAATAGAAGAAATGATTTTATATGACGGCAGTTGCGTCTTATAAGAAATAATTTTATGTTATTGGTTGTATGTATTATTCATTAAGTTTTAGACGGAAATTTATGTCACTGAAAAAGTAACAAAGCACGTTCCATGACCAACAATAAAATGCCGATGGAACAAGTAATAAAATATATTAAGATGTGACACTATTATTTTCAGCAGCATTATAACGTTATGTTAGTATTTTATCATTATTATTATTGATATAGTGATATTATTATTAATAATTTATTATTATTATTGCAATTATTACTATTGAATAATATTACTGCCACTACTGAGTGTAGACGTGCTGTTGTGTGCTCCACTAAGAAAGTCGAAAAAAGAAGTTTCGAAAAGATAAATTAACAGTTTTGGAGTGACATTAGGCAGAACAAGATTAATTAGAAAATTGATAAGAAAATTTAGTGTAAAATGCAAGTGTTATTGGGTTAAAAAAGAAAATCTCAAATACAGAAGTACAGCGGGGGCATACGTGGCAGCGTGGCAAGACGTGAAAAGCTGGCCACCACGTAAGAAGATAAGAAGATATATTGAAGTAGATCAGTGAAGTTTGTGTTCGTGGGAAAACTAGTCAGGGTTTTGGTTTGCATTTATTATTATTTTTCTGTGTCAAAATGCAGTGTGGGCAATGTGAAGCCGAAGTATTGGTACAAAAGGAGTATAGTTTTGGGTGTAAAAGCTTCCTCCACTTTGCANTCACAAAAAGAAAAAAAATAATGGAGATGTGCCAAGTGCTTATAGAGAGTTAACTAAGAGAGAGATCATACGGAGTTAAAAATGAGAATAATTATAGTGACAAAATAAATATACATAAAGGTAGTTTTCTAGCACCATTGCTTTATATTATATACGTGAATTATGCAAAAGAGTGTTTTAAGAAGTGTAATTTTTTTATATATATGCATATGACAATATAATTATATCATTCAACAAAGATCAAACCAAAGCTACACAAATCTTACAAAATGAGAGCGTTAAATTCCAAAAGTGGACAAATATAAAGGATTTACCATACATCACAATAAAACAAATAATTTAATAATTTTTATTAAAATTATTAAATTATTATATATTACAACTTCACGAACAAAGACAATCGATTTAGAAATAATTTTTCACAATAAAAAATGTATACATAAAAAGTTTCAAAATTGTAAATGTTCAGATAACATTGAACAAGTAAACAATCTAAAATACTTAGGAATAATTATTGACAATTTTTTAAATGGAAATATCATACTTTAAACATAGCAAAAAAACTGAGAACTTGTATATGGAGGATGTGTAGAATACAATAATTTACATCTAAAAATATACTCAAAATAATCTATTTTGTACTTTTTGAATCAGTTTTAAGATATAGAATCAGCATCTGGGGCTCAATATCAAATTCACACATAAAAAGTTTACAAAAATCACAGAATAAGTCACGTAAATGTTTCAGTAAAATCAAATCTAGTAATATGAATGAAATGTATTGAAATGAAAAAATTTTAAAAATGAGAATATGAATTTGATTTGTTATCAAAAAATAGGTTTAAGGAAAATTTACTAGCAATACATGAACACAAGCATAAACAGGTAAAAAATATAATATTCAGATACCTATTGTATTCAATAAATATGAAGAAAGAAAAATAGATTACAAGGCACCTAAACTATTAAATAATTTACCAGACAGTCTAATTGAAATAGAAACAAAATATAAGTTTAAAAAGGAACTAAAATGTGGATGGTAGATAATAAAAAAAAGCAATAGTAAATATAAATATTTTCATGTAAACATTATAAGATTTAATATTTGTTTAAACTATAAAAACACAGATACTTAAAAGAAAGTTGTAGTAAAATAACATAAAGAAAGAATAATATATCTCTGACAAGTTCAGGAGAACTTAGAGAGGTCTTTAAGAAAATTTGTTAGAATTAGGATTTGTTAAATTTGTCAAATTTTATGAAAACAATACGTTTAAAAAATTTCCATTACTTGTTATATAACTTTTTGTAAACTTGTTGTACTACTACTATTATTATTATTATTATTATAATATTATAATTATTATTATTATAATTATTACATGTTGAACTTACTATATATAATTCATATTTTTATTAAAATTATTAATGTAAACTTTTTAAAACTTGTAGTACTATTATTATTATTATTATTATTATTATTATATACATGTTTCAACTTAATATATATAATTCAGATTATTATTAAAATTATTATTGTAAACTTTTTTGTTAACCATTTGTAAAAAGGGGTGTAAAACTTATGCAAAACTGTTAATAAATTTCAATTATTATTATTATTATTATTATTATTATTATTGAGGCCATGAGGTTTGTTCTTTCACGTAACCGTGACTCAGGAGAGGGGACCGAGGTTGGGTTGGTTCTTAGATGTATGACAATTAAAATGACAAATGTATTATGAAATAGATTTGTAATAAATGTAGTACTACTGTAGCTAAATAAATCATATAATAATAGACAATAGCATTGTACAAAGATATCAACCAAAACGTACACTCTCGTCTATTCATTGTTTTATTTTGAATTTTTATACAAATTTCTGAACGTAATGAAGAAATTTTCTCTCGATTAGCTACCAACGCAAGAAAGTAGACAGAAATGGGAAACTTATTTTACTTTCAACACTCCTCTATTCACTAATTAGTGACTGTTGAAATGGCAATGGATGACTTCTCATTTCGTTTGAAATGTAAACAAGACCCTTTAAAATTTTCATTCTCTTTTGGTCTTGGTCCTATTAGAACTCGCTAAAGAACTGAAAGAGAGAAAATTTTAATTGAACACTTGCGGCTCAAACATCTTGAATAGGTACTCTTGGTTGTAATTTCTGTTACATGACTAACTACCCATTATAGACACAGTTCAAATATCAAATTAACATTACGAGTAATTTTTTTTCAGGTGCTCCTTTGACACGAGTTCAACGTTTTGGAAACCCGATAAAGAGTAATCAAGGTTAATTATGAACGAGTTAATCAAATATACAAGCATTTTCCAAACTATACCTAATTTATATATAAATGTCAGAAAATTTGTTTTATAATCCACTTCTTTTACATTTGAATATGTACTCAATGAACATTAACTTTTCGTACTGAAATAAAATAGTCCATACTCTTAATTTAGTTTGTTAAGTGTGCAGAATGCATGGATTGGAAAAATTACTAATTTAAGAAATAAACATTGAGTTTTAGAGTACTACTCGTAGTTTGCAATTTTTATTAATCAATCATTTACTCGAAAATACAAAAAAAAAAAAATTCTGTACCAGTGTGCTACCAAATATATTAATTAAATACAAAGATAAGCTTAAGAAAGAATCGTAACAGTATACCAAAAAGAATTATTCAACTCAATGAACATTTACGGAAAACATGAATGTTTTCCTACAAATAAACCGTCAGGACTATTATTTTTCTACCATCACTCGTCAGTACGATAACGAATGAGTTTAAAAAATAACTTTAAAAACGAACTACATACAAGACAAGCATAAAGTTGATTGCATGACACCATTAAAAATAAAAGAAAATAAAGAGTTCCTCTTAAAATTAGAAGAAAATAAAGAGGAAGGTTTTGGATATAATTTTCTCATTTATTACGAAACTGAGTCAATCGATTTTTTTTTTTTTCGTTTTCACATTACATTTTCCTTTAAGTGATCACAGCATTTCGCTTCAGCGACTCAAAAACTGTTCCGCCTCTTCTCAATTACATCGCTCGTCGTCACCTACTAACTACAAAATCAACAGCACTCTCTGAGCGCACATCCTCTTTCTGAACGCACCTCTGCGGGACGAAGCGACGATGTTCCTTTCTTTGAAGTTCCCCGCCCCCTCACCCATTTCTCTCTCTCTCTCCCTCTCTCTCTCTCTTTCTCCTTGAAACGTTGGTCGTCACAGAGTCCCTCTCATTAGGACATCCATCGAAGCGCGGTTCTCAAGCGGAGCCTCACACCGCCGCGGGACTGACTCAGAAACGTCTCTTGTTTTAATTCCATTGCAAACCGTTATCCCATTTGCCTCGTCGAAATAATTCGTCGTCAGTTAATTACTGCACGTGACTTTCGCAACGAAAGAGAAGATGAGAAGGAAAGAAAGGGGAGAAAGGGATGCGAGAAGCTTCCTATAGGTATTAGAGGATGGTTTCTTGTGTTTATTATGAATACAGGGGAAAGTAGGAAATATTTGCCACTCAATTATATTCTATCTTGCAAGTCTGGGCTCCATACAAATTATATACAAATTTTTAAATATAAATCAGTGAAAATTGCGCATTATCTCAAAACCATTTCTCTAACGGTATTTTTAAAACATACTTACAATGAAGAGCGAAAAAGAATAAGAAGTTTCCGAATAGTTAAAAAAGTATAGAAATTACTTTCTTTGAAATAAAGACACAAATACGCAATGGAAATATTCTTCGGTTGCAAAAGACACCTCATTCTACTAAATACATAGATTTTATCGATAGGTTATTGTATCGAGTCGGGAAAATTTTCCTTCTTAAAAATTTAAGAGTTTCTCTTAAATCTTATGGAGATTTCGTAAATTATTACACACAAAATGTTTTATAACAAATAACCTAAACACTACCCTATAAATTCGCAATAGAGCAATGCATTTGAGTAACAAGATCACTTTGCTGCATCAAACATTTTTGTTGTTTCCATCTCTTTCTGTTAATTCATACGAAACATGGTGGTATTTTTATCATGCTTAAGTTTGCGTAGCACTCTTCATTTGGTGCGAACTCTGCGACATAATGAGGTCTTTTTTTCTGAAATTCAGGCATATATTTTTCATCTTAGGATACTAACACTAGTTATAACATAACACATGGTTTTTAACATTGAGCTGAAACTAATTAATTAGGTTCGCAATATTATGAGGTTTATAAGAAGTTGAAAGTCAACAGTGATGTATGCACATTTTTCACACTGTTGAAACATATTTAGGAGAGAATGTTTAAGTTGTTTCGAAAATTAGAATATAAAACATTTTATAATATAAACTTAAGTTACTTGATATTCCGTTTGAATGCGGATCTTGCGTAAGATAAATCCTCGCCTTTAGGTTCAACGTAATTTATATCTCGAGACGTGTAATTTTTATGCAAGTAAAAGATGTGACATACTTGGGTTGAAAGATGGAAGAGTATATTTTGCTCTGGCTTTGAACGCACAATATTGTATGCTAAAATTTGGAGACAATGAGTATAAATGTGTTAGCTACAATTAAGGATTCTCTCATTTTTACTCGACTGCGGCGAAGTCCAAAAAGAGTGTTGTGTGTTTGACCCGTATGTATGTATGTTCACTCGTAACTACTTAACGGATCAACCAATTTTCATAAACTATACGTCGTTAGATTCGTCTAAATGGTGCGAGTGTCACTGGGTATATAAAACATTTATTAAAATTGTAATATCATCAACGTTTACCACAGTTACCGATAGATGACGCTGACAGTCAATTACAACGTGCTAAAATCATAACACCGGCAAAGTTTAACGCTCATTTTTATCTGTTTGATTCATATTCTAGAGGTTCGAAAGGTTTGGTCGCTAGAGGTAAAGGTGCTTCAATGTTATTCTCAACATGTACATTGTTATGCAGCAATCTCCACATCGTGTTGGGTATGCGAAATCAATTGGATTTACAGCATTCTGTAACACATGCCAAGCGTTTAAATCACCACAAGGCCTAAACTCCTCGCAAGAAATTAATCATCTGCGAAATGTTACACACGCAAATACAGTTTTAAACTAAAACGCTGAAAATACAAAAGTAATTTGAAGAACTAAGAAACCGGACAGCGAAACAAAAAAATTTAATAAAATTAATTAATTTTGAACTTAAAAAGCAAAAAAAAAAGGGAGAAATCCTAAGATAGAATGATGCGTAACCGTGAAGACAAAAATGTTTTAAAAATAATGTGTGGTGAAACATGTCACTACAACACGCTACATTATGTTGTTTTTAATACAAATTTTAAATTAAAGGAAACTTGGAAGCATGGGGACCCATTTGCATATAAAATCTACTGAAATATAATGAATCCCACCTGCTTCCAAGTTTCTCCAATCTTAGTCTTTTCCACTATTTACTTGCTTTTCAGTTAATAAAATAAATTCATTTTGAACTTTAGTTTTTTGTATCATAGTGGGAGGTTTTTAATTACTTTTTTTATACAAATTGCATATTCCTGACTTGTTCTCTAAATGGCTTCTTTGGTGAAGATTTATTTTATCATTTGACGGATTCGATCTTTAAGCTGTTGCTTCGTGTTATATCCAGCCACCAATCACGCAACGAGTGTTTGTTGTAAACACAAATTTTAAGTTCTCTCTACGCAACTTTTGCTATATTCTACTATGAATTGATTTTCCTTCGAAAAATTCTTCATCTAATAGAACCGTAAGCTACAATTTGCGAGTTGACGGTAAATTTCATCGGATTTTGAGTGCAAGCATGTAGAGCGTGGTGGTTACATCAGAGTAGACAGGTAACTTATGTAAAGTGCAAGTTAATTAATGTTTAAATACCATGTTCATTACAAAACCTATCGTAATTAATGTGCTAGGAACGACAAACTCGAACTAGTTTAAATATTCCACACGATCAGTGTTGTTGCCTTCGGGGTGAAAAAAAAATGCTAGCTTGGTTTCTTGAAAATATCTTTACTACGTGTTCTATATCACATTTCCGAGCTATACCGTTTTCCATTCATAGCCAATAGAAACTGTGTATTCAAGAAGGTACTATTGAAGAAATGTTATGATGGATGTAATAGACAAACTAATGAGCCAGAGTGACAGCTCACCAAATCTGGAAGGAAGTAAGAAATACTTAAATCCCGAGACGAAGAGTACTGCGGTGGCTCTAGTGGCAGTGTCTTCGCTGCCTCAATACCGTTGAACGGTAGAGCGTGGGTTCAAACCCTTTTCGGCCAAACTTGGAGAGGTTTAAGCTGGGGTTTCCCTCGCCTAATCCAGGCAAATGTTGGAGTACCGTAGTTTCCCTGGCAACCCAACATCTCTCCTTCCCAATTCCCTTACCCAAGTCACGGTTAGGTGGACGTCCGGTTACGAACCTCGCCATAAACAAATAAATAAATAAAATAAATACTTCGCACTCAGATTACGTCAGTATGACGTTTTTTATTAACTAGAATGAATTTGTTTGAAGAAAAAAAAAAGAAGTGATTATTGATTTATGTCGTGGGTTCTTCGTTCGAAGATCTTTACATTCTTGTTCTGACTTTTATATTACATATGCTCAACTATTAAATATTTATAATATAAGTTGATATTTTAGTCCATTTTACTCCTTATTCTGACCTCATTTCCGATACAAACGTCTTATATTGCATCCTTGGAAAATATTTCTCTTTTCTTCTGCATATAATCGAGAATCCCATAATGTGTGTTCTCGCGTCTGTATCCCTGATCCTTTTTTAAATACACATCATCTTTCAAATTGAATCATCTTAAATATTCATTGGCATCCCCATTATTTGTCGAAATTTCCACTACAGCTCTTCCTGGACGAAATAAACAAAGAAACTATACAGTTAATTTTGAGCCACCGAGAACTGCTATATAATGTTCCGATGTAACATGAGCGACAATATCAGCAGAAATTCTTCTGATAGTTTAAAATTATTAACTGCCCTTCTTTATAAATTTAATAATTTTTCAATGCAGTGAAAAAACTGAAACCCAAACAACCACGAAATGCAGTGAATCAACTACACCAATCACGGCTTCTTTAGAACCAGTTCCTTCTTCCTTTTGGCTCTGTACTCTAAATCAGCTGTTTCTTTCGGCTGAGAAAAGAACTCGAACCAGGGACCCGCTTGCCGGGATGCAATCGTTAGAGGCATTCACACCTGCGGCCCAGAGCCGCCTTTTGTCGTCGGACGCAGGGGGCGCCCTTGAATAGCTTCGTTGCAAAAGGGCTGACCGGCAGGACGACTGCCCTTCCAAAGAAGCAAGAAAGGGCAGAAGGGACGATAATGAAGTTTTGGCGGGGTACTAGGAATCTGCAGGGGAAGGATGTGGACTTTTGAGGAAAAATTTGATTTCTGATTGAATGAAATCCGCGGTAGTAGAAAGGTTGGAAGGTGTGCCTGTACTGGAACATACGAGTATAAAGGTTATAAAGTGATCTTTCCTTTATATATATACGCGTGAAATTACAATGACATCGTCAAATCGATTGTTTGTGCGTACGAATATACACGCCATATAGATTTATTAGTTATTAATTCAGAACACAAAAATGTTATTAATTAATGCTGAAAGCGTATCTTATCTAGCCTAGTTTGTACATATTACATCTCGTCATGCAATATGTGACAGTTTACTTTCCTTTACTAAATCACTACTCAAAGAAGAGTTTTGTAATGTACAGTTTGGTGAGGGAGTGCAGTGTATGCCCAACGCACTGTGATCAGAGTCAGATCTATTGTGCTTCCCTAAGACGAATAATGACGAGTGAATGAAAGGCAGGGGAAACGTGTGAGTACCAAGAGAAAACATACCACGAACCCCGTTTCGTCTCCAATGCGAATCGTACTAGGATCAGGCAGAAGCAGCGGAAGAAGGTGTTACGCATTACGCCACGGGACGCCCGAATTTTATCTTAATATAACGTAATGTAAAACATAATTTAACGTAATATAACGTTATAAAAATCGTATCTCCGGGCAGCATTCTCGATATGAACTGTCTATTACAGAGTAGGACAGACCAGTCTCCTGGATAAACTTCAGAAAGTCTCCTAAATGTAAAGTTATCTATAGCATCGAGATATCTATTTTCCGAGTGAACTTACTGTGTAAGTTGTTTTGTATGAATATACAAATATTTTAAAAAGGAATCGAATTGAAAATAGGAATTTAGTTTTAAACGAAAATAGAAAATTCAATTTTAAGATAAATTAAAACAATTAACTTAAAGATATTAAAATATTTGGAAATATAAATGTTTTTAATTGAACCTCATGGTAATAATTACATCACTGTTGAGTGGTAGGTTCAATATCAAATTGAAATAACTGTTCCACGATCGATCACCGATGACCGAAATCGTTTATATAAACCACTCTATATTGCTACTATGTAACTCGCCAAAAACAGCAATAGTTTTTAAACATTGAGTATTTTATCGTTTTTGATGGCAAATTGACTTAGAAATAAGTAGAGTATGACTGTGAGGGTGATTTGCACGCAAAAATAATGTAAGTAAAAAAGCATTAGGGCTGTATTTTGATTCGCAATAAAACCTTACTTAAACATTTTTGTTTTCTTTCTATAATAGTTATTTTTAGGGCAATAGTTCTAAAATTCATCAAATTGAAGATAATTGTTGAGATAAATGTTCCTTGTGTAAGTCAAATACCATAGTCGATAATATACCCACTGGTAAATAATATGCCTAAATTAGGAAGTATATTGTTTATTAATTAGTGTTTCAATTAAACACCACGAAAATGTTTCTCGAGTTTTCACGAGTAACGTGTATTATATTTATCTCTACTTTCTTCCTCCACGGCTCTATTTCTTCAGAAAACTGATACTCCACTTACTCGCATCTCCCAGCCTCATTTTCCATTACTCCGTCCCAGTTCACCCCATCTCTCACGAAACATCTCCCCACTCCTCACCCCCCCCCCCCCACACACGCTCCGAAGGGGGGTGTGGTGACGTCACGTGACCAACTTAAACACCAAACTCCGTCCTAATTAACAAAGTCATCACACTGCGACGTTGCCAAGTTTCGCCCGCGCGACGTCGTCGTTTTCCGTCGTGATGACTGAAGGCGTTTAGAAAGAGTCCTCGGAGGTCCTTTAGAGGATTCAACACCAAACATTTCGCAGCTACTTCTGTCGTGAGACACAACGTTTTGGAATACATTACATTTATTTTCTTATAAGTGTCGTAGTTTGTGATAGAACGTGTGACACTAGAAACCATGAGTTTCCCGTTTCTGGTTTCACTCACATTTGTTGGAGAGATTTGGAATAATCCATCCCACATTTGACATTCAAGGTTTCATTGTGCTTCTCCTGAATTTAAATAGTAAATATTATTTTTATTATATATTATATACTCAACTGCCTCAGGGCTCTTGATCGGAATTGTTGGGATGGTCACCTGCTTGCTTCCGGTGAGTAAATTAGTTTACGGTCCTCCACGTGGTTATACGCAATTTGTAGCTTTTTTGACAATAAATTCATTTTATTTTTTTATGTTAATGAGCGATGAAAAGAGAAAGAGGGTTGTTGCTTTTTGGCTTCAAATAAACAAATACACTTTCAAATTAACTACCGTTTTTGTGTTCTTCTCTTACCAAAAGTACAGATCGGAGAAAAAGCCCAATCAAATGATTGACGTACAGTGTTGGCTTATTAAGTTCACCGCGTATCTAAATCATGCTCTCAAATACGTATAATTAATATTAATTATCTAGATAGGTTTCATTAGTTTGGTCAAATATGAAATTTAAAACCTAGGATACGTAGAGTTGTTACTCTTTTAGTATGTAGATAAAATTCAAAGAAGTTACTGATTCTTTTGTAAACTAGCTTTAATTTTTTCATTGTTAACTTTACTGTCGATTGAAGTGTAAATCAAAGATACTTAGCGTTGTAAATTTTTTAATTATTTTATTCATATTTATAATTATAATATAAACATTATTTTTAACAGAAATGGAACGATACAATTATGTTGAATCTCCTGCCCAGCTAGGATATACTTTAAAAATTCGATTACACCATTTACTACAATATCTCAAGTATATTTTTCCTAAAAGTATTAAGTATTGCTTGAATTAAAAAAGCTGATATTTCGAGTTGTTATTCGGGGTTCATCAGTATAATAATTTTTGAGATCTCAAATTTTTTCAAATACATTTGAATATACTTTTTTTATTAAATAAACATATTTTATAATAGGTTTCGCTTTGAGAAAGTATTTCAAATCATTACACTAACCCAGTACTCGACTACGGATATACAGTTACGTGAAAACATTACGAGTCATCTCAAATACACCGATTTTATCTCAGCCACCAAAGTTGTGCAGACCGTCGTAAGCTAATTCCCTCTTCAACGGAGTTACGAAGAATATGAACAAATAACCTGGAGGCAATTTCTCATTCAACTCGTCTCGCATTATCACGGCACTCCTCAGCCCTTCCAGTCACCGAGGGCTCTTTCAGCGCGAAAGAAGCGGAAGGGGGTAGGGGGTGGTTTAGTACAGAAGCAAGGGCGTGACCCCGCAGCAACTGCCCCATTGGCCTCCTTTGTTTCCACGCGCCTCGCTCGCAAGCGCTACAGTGCGTGGACACACAAATCTCAGTCGGATCATTACCTCTCCTTCTGGGAATCCCTTAGAGGGAACTGCGATTTCGTGACGTATCATTACTCGCTATGTTTTTTTTTTTTTCGAAATTAATCTTTGTAGTAAATGTTATTTTGAGATTTATAATTATCATCTACTTCTGAAATATTCTTCCTGAATTTCTGCTCGTCGATTTTTTTTCATCAACGTTTCCGTAGGCTTTTCCATCAACGTTTTTTCTTCAAGATAAGATTATTTTTAAAGTGCTTTGAATATCGAGATGAGTCTCATGACAGGTAGACTGACTCCGTATCTTTACTGTGAGATTGCTGAGTTATAACTTATCAAATCCTGGTTTTACACAAGACAAATTTCGTTTACTTTATTCTTACATGCATCTCCATTTACTTTGAAAAATAGTAACAATAGTAAATTTAATATAACAAATGGGGAGAAAATTAAATAAATTTTGTTTTGGGCTGTTATTTCCTCTTCTATTGCAAATATTTAAATAGTAAA
Organism: Laupala kohalensis; assembly: GCA_002313205.1. Taxonomy (NCBI): domain Eukaryota; kingdom Metazoa; phylum Arthropoda; class Insecta; order Orthoptera; family Trigonidiidae; genus Laupala; species Laupala kohalensis. The sequence continues at coordinate 285,152 of NNCF01126044.1, forward strand.
AGAAAATTATAAGCTTGCTTCATATGCCATTGAATAATTGTAAACCAGAAAACGATTTCCAGACATTTATGTTGTAAGCATTGAAAATATTGAAACTCATTTTTCCTCTCTAAGTAAATGGAATCGAATGAAATTTCATTCCGGAAAATACCTTCCTGATAAAACAAATGTTTTGCGAAAAAACAAAGTTTCTATATGTATGTCGGATATTGAATATACAGAGTTCTTGTCAAATATATTCAAGGAGAGTAGAACATTAAATCTCTACGGAAGATGCAGTGAGGAATACATTTTCTTGTAACAGATACTCACAGAAAAAAAACTAGAAATAAAATGTGATCACATTCTGGCTCAACACAAATCCACCCTGCAGGAATTTTCGTACATCCCCCACAATCCCTCCTCCTTAATATTTCTCACGCGTTCGAAAGAAAAAGAGGAGGGAGAGAGTACTTTTGCTGGGTGAAGAACTGAGTCGCTATAGAAGCTCCAATTCGCTTGAGACACGTCAAAGAAGTATAAGGTACCTCGTGTCTTTCATGTAGCTGCAAGTGGCTCTATCAGTCTTTATTGAGTTTCACAGCTGCGACATTAGCAAATTCTTGAATGAGGAGCAGCAACCAATTCCCATTATTATTATTATTATTATTATTATTATTATTATTATTATCATCATCATCATCATCATCATCAATATTGATCTTAAAAATTATTGTTATACTATGTTAAAATTAATTTTTAAGAGACATCCATAATTATCGTATTTAATATTACACGTAATAATATAATATTATTATTGACATTACATTTATCATCATATTACGTTTGAATTCGTGTATAGTAGATTCATCTTGCATAATAACAATGTCAAATATTTAAGTTTTGATCTCGGTCAAATTGACCCACTTCAACACAATAACATGATATAAACATTGGAACATGGAGACAATCTTGAGGTCAGCAGCTCGCTATCCTCTGAAGAGACTCATTTTACAGCAGGTTGTACTTGGAAGTCAGTTTGAGCGTTGAGACATGCGTATATTATTCTCATGACGTGACCTGGATTCGCTTACAGCGAGCCGTTCAGCACTTTTCCCACTAAGCCACACTCATCTTGACGTTTCTATTCTTTAATGTATTTCATCTTATTCAATACACTTGTCAATCATGTCAATTCTTATCGTTGTGTGGAAGTGTGTTACCTATTGCTTTGGATAAACTCGTTCCAAATATTTCTACCAATTATTTTAAATACTCATTTAAATACTGAAGTTTGGCTCATTGTTCGTCAATAATGTCTGTGCTTTAGATTCATCAGTTACATTGTCCTCTAGTCGTGGTATTCTTCATACACTGTCTCTTTCTACTCCACATATTGCACATTTCAATAGCACGTCAATCGCATTCCTCTTCTACGAATACATTCCTCCGTATTTTCTTTTATCTCAATACGTCAGATGGGTAAATCCACCAGCACTGATCAATCAACTTCTGTAGCACGAAGGCGTAATTGGGAAGCCAGTGTTTTAATTCAGAGTCGCTTTCACTTCAATGATTATAGTCCTTCGACCGAGAAAATATTTGTTTTTCTCCATACACTACTATACTAATTCAAACACCAATGGCTCGGCATCCAACATGTAGAATAGTCATAATTCACATTCCAAATCGTGGTTCCAAGTTCAGAGATTTATTCTTCCTGAGAAAGATGAATAAGTATATCTACGAAATTTTTTAATCACATTCATGTGAAATTCCCGAGGTAAAAATAGTTTTTGAAGTAAAAGTACTTAAATTTTTACAAAGAAAAAATAATATCACAGTTCATTTTGTTGAGTCTTTAGATATTGAGAATCCATGCCATACTACAAGGCTTCGTTAATTTGTGTTCAATGTCAAGGAAACATTCATATATTTGTATTTGAGCAAGTATTACACACAGCGATGGCAGTAACTAAGACAAATTATCTCCCCGTCTAGAATTTGTTCGAATACATACATTTAACTGTGTTTCAAAGTCATGTAACATGTAAACGTTTAACTGATGTGACTAGGCCACTCAAAATGACGTGGATATGACAAAGTGACGAACATACATAAAAATTGAATTCTAATTACAACCTAGTACACATTTCTTTGGAATTCAGACCAAATAGCAAGTAGTATGTGGTCAGCGTAGAATAAAAAAGAGAAAACAAATATAACAAACCAATATACGTTCTCAATTTAATGTCAACACGCTGCCCCCCATGACGTCTGCAGACAAGCTATATACTTGCAAGATTTTTACTACTTCTTTGCAAATTAAGGTTAAGGAAAAAGAAGGTAAATAAGATAAGAAAACTAACTTAGAATTTAAAGTTTCCAAAAGTTAAAACTTGATTATGGTCACTATGAAGTAGTTTTAGGGTCTGAAATTTTACGAGAGACTTATTTTATATTATTTATTGAGACATAAAACAAAATTGGAGGGTGCCCTATCCAAATGTCACAAGTTAATTATTATAACAAGAAATTGAATAACGTACTATTCAATTTCTATATTATCAACAGTGTATTTCAGAGCATTGCTTCTTCCTTGTATTCCCCACGAAATACTCTCTTCCTCAGAGCAAAGTACACCTTCCTTGGCCTCCGCGACTCATACGCTTCCACTTTTAAAAAAGAACTCTCGAGAGAGTCGTCTTGCATAGAAATCGCAGAGGTAAACAGAGAGCAAAAGCAGAGCTGCTTCTTCTTTCTAAGTACCTTAGAGACGTGCAGTTCTTACGGAATGCGTATCAATCTCACACGTAGGTTTCCATCTACAAGTTGTCCGCGTGTAACGTGACACGAATCAGAAAAGCTTTCCTGGAAACATCTTTGTCGCGACAGGCGACTGCTGACATTGAAGAAGTGAGTAAACCGTGTCGTTGCAACTGATGGAAATGATTGTGTTACACGTAGCTCAAATATATTATTACATAAAAATAATTCCCCTTTGATAGCTCAGGGCTAGCGTGCGCGCTTGCCACGTGTGCGATTCCCGGTCAGCTTTTCACTTCTATGTCGCAGTGTGATGACTTCAAACTTAACTCTCTGCGGTTTACCACCGCAGTTTAATACTCTTCTAGGCGTTGTTCCCCTAAAATGTTTCGCGACATTGAGTAAAATCACGCAGAGTTGGGCCATAGTGGTCTTTATTTGGCAGGAAGGAAAATACATACATGTAAAGATAAGTTAATTTTCTATGTTTAATACGTATGATCTTAGACACTAAAATGGTTTTCGACTTCGGGGGTATTTTATATGAAGCAAAAGTCTTCAACTTAAGTATTTTTATTTTATGATGTTAAACAAAACAAATCAGGGAGTACCTTCTGGAACTACTGTCAATGTGGCTCTCTGGTTAACTTCCGTCCCTTAAATTATGTGAAAACAACTAGATGGGACCGCGAACTATTTTTACACTGACCAATCGAATGAAATATCATGAGGTTTTCGTGAAGATTATCTGTTTTTACATCGCAATGAAAGATCAACCTCATGTACATTATGTATTACAAAGAACAGATTACTTATTATTTTACATTAAAAATGCATGAATAATAAAATAAAGGTCTCCAAAAGTAAAGTGAAAAATAAATGTTTCGTTTCTTTCGATAACTGTCGATGTCTTCTGCTACCTCATTACGACGGAAAAAGGATGGAAACTTGACTTCTTCTTTTGAATGAATGATGTGGATTGCAGTGACAATGGAAAGTCAATCCATCCCTGAAATATATTCCTACTAACATAACCACGGAATTTTAAAATAAACCTAAAACAATCATTACTGGACATTCTGGTAATAAAACTCCTGTCAACAGATCTGGATGATTTTAACGCATTTTGCCCGGCGTTACCCGGGGTTCTAATCAATTTCTAAATTCATATATTAGTTTACGTATTTCTCTACTTTTCTGATTTTATATTTTCACTTTTGTTAATTTAAAAAATAAATACCACTAAGAACTACAAAAATATACACAGTTTTCAGTACTGTACGCTTATATGTACGCCATTACGAATTATTTTACAATCCAGACAGAAAAAAATACACCTTGTACAGAACGCTTAATAAACAAAGCGGTAGATAAGACTTCTGAATTCTTTGGTTTTCATTTCACATCTATGTTATGTACTTGAAAACAATGTTCTTCAAAGTCTTTATAAAATTTTGCTTCTACGATGGAGTCGCTTAGGTTACATGTTCAGTGGATTCTCCGCCTCACGTAACGCAATTGAATTCTCCTGGACACATTAGTAAGTTTCACGGAAACAGCTACGGGGAGAGAAGGTTCACATCTAATGATTAGCAGATGTGATTAGATTTTTTGTTTCTTCTCTGCTCAATTTATCAATATTTACCATGCTTTGCATTTTGGTTGCAATAATCTTTGAAATTTCAAAATCCTTCATCAATTTTTTTTTTCGATTTTTATATCACATACATTCCAAATAGTTCAATTATTCGTATAGGTGTAATTTTCACGAATAAATATTTTCGCAAACATTTACTACTATTAGAATTTTGGAAACGATCACATCGCCAGAGAAGATGTAAGACAAATCGGATAAAATATAATCCTAAAAATATTTAACAGTACTTGATTATAAGGAAATTATCAATTATGGAAAGAAAAGAACGACAAAAAACCGGTAGCGTATCTGGAAACAATACCAAGATAAATTATAAGATGAAACGTAAGTGCGCATTAATATGCACGATGGTTGTTGTCAGATTGTGCATAGTTATTTTCGATAAGATAAATAAATATTTAAGTAGATTTGCATTTTTAAGTAGAATTCTCTTAGTGTTTTCTTTTTCTTTTCGTGGAAGGAAGTGTACGCTTCCACAAGTATTCCCAACAAGTGTACGATCTCATGTATGAATCGGTGATGGATTTCTAGTACTCGAAATATCTCAACTTTTCCACAACAACGTTAAATGTTGTTAAATCTTTGGGGGAGCCACCAAAGTCGATTCGTCTTTGTAGATCTCGATCCTCGATTATTATTTTTTTTAATAACGAGAAATAAAATAATATCTTTGCTGTTTCATGTGTAATACTCGTGTGGTCACAAAGAATGAGAATATTTTTGCTATTATGAACCCTAACGCATCCTTCTCCTTCATCTATTTAACTTTAAAAATATGACAAACAAAAAACAATTAAGAAAATTCATCATTAAAGAGAAAATCGAGAAAATGTAGAGGAAGCAACTGAAAAGAACAAAAAGTATTGCCGTCATGCCAAGATCTCCATCACAACCGAATAGAAAATACAAATAAAAATAACAGAAATTCCATGTTCCCAATCGCATTTCTCGCAGCGAATGAATGCTTTTCTTCATGTCTCCCGCCAGGTGGCAGCACCGAGGGTTGCGACTGTGGCGCTCTGCGGTTGGGAAAAGGGGTTTCCTCTCGGGACGGACGCGGTGGCATGGGCGAAGCAGAACGGTAGCGCGGTGGCAGGGCGAACGGGAGAAGGGGCAAGTGCACTGAACGACCGCCGATGGCAACGGAAATGGATTTTTTTTCTTCGCTCTGAGGCTTCTGCGCTGGTGAAGGCGTTGATGCTAGTGAGGTTTCAAGCAATAGTGGGGAAGGAGATGGTTCCAACTGCTACCAAAATAGGAGAGAGAGGGAGATATCTAACATTATAATATACTCTGCATTGAAGTAATTAAAATTTTATAGTAACAAATAAATATTGTAAAATTTGAACACTAATTTGTAATTACTCAAATTCAAATAGAACGTTAATGGCATTCAGAAATAGGTTTGAATAATTCATTTCCTATATATCTCCAGAACTAATTTTTTTTTTTTTGCGTTGTTATGTATTGACAAAGAATGAAATGATTTTCGTATATGAAATCAATATTGCTGTAACAATATCCCAGTTAGTATTTTATACCCAAATTAATGTTTAGTATAGCAATGTAATTTATTGACTTTTTAATTATCAGGGCTCATTAATATTTGATGACTAAAATAAATGTTTACATGTATGATTGTTATTATTTCACATTTGTTATTTGAGTTATGTTTTAACACGTAGTCAATACTGACGTAGTTGTGTGCACTATTATGTAGCACCATTTTGACCCAAGATTTCTTCAATTTTCTTTTGGAAATTTGAATCGCAATTGTTGGTATGGTCCCTTGCTTACTTCCAAGAAGTAAAGTCGTTCATTGTTGTCCACTAGCCACAACCATAATGTAAATTCAAGGAAGTTGTTTATTACGTAGCGAAATACGTCAAGAAATAGTTCGAGATACATTCTGTGTTACTATAATGCAAAACGCAATTATGTATACAGAAAGAACAGACACAAATTATCTAATAAAGAAAATAATAGTTACTTGGGGTTTGATTGCATTATATAATATATTAAATAAAAGGATGTCTCGCAGTATATATCAATATATTAAATAAAAGGATGTCTCGCAGTAAATATCAAGTGTATTTCAACGTCATTAGAGTCAATCAGACACAGAATAGCTCTGAGGACGTTAAGAAAAGCACATTAAACAAATAATGACATTTCAGTGAACAGTTAAAATTATAATGTAATGGAACTCACCAGAATTTAAATTAACCAATAAAAATTAAAAAATTACATTATGGATTTTAGATAAATTTTCAGTGATAGTTCCCTGATTTATAAAATTCGATATGTATCATTTCAGACTATCCTCTTGTAAAAATGTCATTCAATATCTAAATATTTTAACGTCATAACATAAACATTCATGGCTCTCATAGAAACAATGCAGGGAAAGTACAGACTGATTTATAAATCTGATGGTTTATTAACTCTGTTTCTATAGATAACTTTGTATACTTTAATATGTGAAAGAAACTCGAATAAAGAAACCGATATCAATAGAAAGAATCATCGTTTACCTAATTTGGATTGGTAAACCAAATCCTCAAATCCATCAGTTAATTCACCAAGAGATATAAATCTTCTCTTCAATCTCACTCAGCAAGTTACACACGTACTACCATATAGTGTTCATCAGAGAGAAGTACTATGACGTCTTTGTGTGGCGAACCATTTCATAGGAATACATTGGCTCTGTGGCCAGTAATTACTCTATCAGCCCTTGAAGGTTCCGTACCGTCACCATCACCTGAATCTGATAGGTACTCCAAGTTAATTCGATTGTATTCTGACTGCCAATCATTCTATATAATAAAGTTTAATATTATTGCTTTGAGTCTGAACAGATTGTCATTTTGTGATATCCATCAAAAAATCCCATTTCTTGTGATGATAAATAATAATAAATAAATAAATAAATTTATTGTCAAAAAACAGTACAAACTGCGTATGACCACGTGGAGGGAAAAAAAACTAATTTACTCCCCGGAAGCAAGCAAGGGACCATCCCATCAATTCCGATCAAGGGCCCTAAGGCAGAGGCGGATTCAAAAAATTCAGCAAAAATTCCTAGATAAGATAAAAAGTTAGCTGCGAGTTATAATACTAATAGAATGTCAATATGTTTGTAATTTTAAGCAAAAAATTACATGTAAGTTATTATCGAACTATAGATTATTCTGAGTATAGTGCTTAAAAATCAAAAGAATTGAAATAACACTAAATTCACGATTTATTGTTACAATAGACCCGCCCCTAGACAAAGCCTAGAGAACCTGTATGATAAATCCGCCTCTACCCGAAGGAAAACCGGAGAAAAACCCGGGCCAGGATGGGGCAAAAGTCATTGTACGCCTTCTGAAGATCAGCTTTGAATGAGTTGACGAATGCGATAGTGTCCATTGTTGTGAGATAGTTAGCAACTTAACGACAAAAGCAAATGAGAATACACGAAAACTGACAACTATCACTGAATGAAGGATATTAGTATAAAATTATATGTATTACTACGGAAGTTGCAAATGAGATATTAAATAAATTAAATATACAAAAAAACCGACGACAAAAATGATAGAAATATTTTTTTAGGGCGACCACTGGAGGTTATTTAATTCCAATGTAGGAAAAATATCAATATATTCTTTTTCTTCACATCTCATAGATTCTACAGATAAGTTTTGCGTTTTGAGAGTAAACTTATGAAAATATTATCTATTATTTATAATAATTCACACATTTTTGATACACCACAGAAATATGTCGTAAATAAAATACTGATATCTTGGCAGAAGTATGAAAATTTGTTTATTTTAATAAATATTTGTAAAATGTATCATAAGTTTTATTTTTTTAAGTGTAATAAAACTCTCATTTCTCAAGTTATCTGAGTACAAAAACACTTAAATATTTATTACTATTACTTTTGTTTTAAAAAATATTTTGTTAGTATTTATAGGTTATGTGTATGAATATTCTTTCCGAAAGTATCCCAATTGATTGTTTCTCGTAAATTAGTTTATTTTTCGTGATTTCGCTCAGCAAAAAGAAAAGAAAACAACACAATAAACTATTGATTTGAAAATTTTGAAGTATAAAATCAGGTTTTAAATAAATTTGATATGATTAATTGAAAATGGAAGGCGGGTCTAAGACATCTATTATCTATCGGTATGGTTCACGTCAGTTTAAGAAATTTCTGGAGATCAATGTTTCGCTATAATTTGTTNTTCTGGAGATTATTAAATTAAGAAACATCTATTATCACGGCAGTTTAAGAAATTTCTGGAGATCAATGTTTTAATATTAAAATTAAAGTAATTTGCCTACACAACCTCTCCACTCTTACTGTTTAATATTTCGCTATAATTTGTTCCAGACAAAAATTTTCGTTTGGTAAATTAAATGTTCGAACAAAAACGAATTGAATTGAAATTTTAATCGACCTTTTAATGTAGACTATTGGTTAATATTATTACAAAATAACCAATATATATTCATTAAATGTTTGGAATACAACCTTAAGAAGATACCTGAAGAGGAATATGATGTTTCTCGAAAAATATCATTGAATGTTTTGTAAAGGCAAACTTGAGAAGCAGACAAACAAACCTTGTTAATAACATACTAAGGTACATTCAAAATAATACTAAATTCGCAAAAAAGTATCTAGATGACAATTAATTATTTTTAACTCTATTTTAAGGTAATGTTACTGTTGTACTTTTACATAATAAGTATTGTAATAACACTCGAAAATTAAAGGGTGAATGGAGTAGTGGGGAAATCTCACCTGATTATATTTTCCCTTGCTAGCTCTCGTGCCCATAAAAACATTAAGTGGATTCGTATTATTTTTAATTAAGTGGAAACAACACACAGGGTTTCTTGTTAAAGGAAAACGAATATTACAAAAATAAAATTGACTTAATTATCCCTGATACATTTCTAATTAACACTACCATGCACAAACCCCACACCCCCAACAAAAAATCACACGCTATCACACACAACATTGACATGAAATTTTTAAGATAATTTCTGGTATTAATTATTACCAGTTAATTACAGCAAAAAACATTAATTAAATTTAGAAAGCCATCATTATTGTTCACTCTTCTTTCTACCCTCATTAAGAATACAATCACAAAAGTTCTGAGTTTGGAACTATTCTGGTTCGTTGCACTAGATCTTCTCGCCGCCACTTAAATTTCTATTACTGATCGCAACCAGTATTCTCAGGTTACCTTTTCATTGATGGTCAGATTAGTCTAAAAGCGTAGGTGAAGATTGGAATGCCATTGATTAGCATCGGCTCGTGCGGTGCGTCCTCCCTCGTACCTGCCAGTCACCCATTCAGCGTTCAAANCCTGGAGTTTCTTGTTCTCGGAAGTTGCAGCGTTAACTGTCTTAATACAGTTCTTTTACAGCGAGAGTTCATTCAACTTGATGCGACGCGATTAAATAGTCTTTACAATCGCCACTTGTTACAAAACAAAACATTTGATCTCCGACTAATTCTCGGATAGATTATTAAAGTTGAAACTTTGAAAACTCTGCATAATTTGGAATAAGATCAAGTTATCAATTAAGAATAACTCGTCCAAAACGTCAAGACCTAGAGGTCAACAATAATGAAGAAAATCTCGAAGTGATCTCGGAATCATTGAATTTCGAAATGATTCCGAATGTTCTACTCGAATCTGATCGAATGTGCTCGAATCTCGAAATCTCATTAAAATCTCGAATATATTCGAATCATCGAATGATGCCGGAGAGTCTCTGCATCATGTTTTTATCACATCGTTTCCCACTCTACCCCTCAGAAGCTAACTTACGTGATACATTTTTTAAAACCATGTGACTATTTTTTGCCAATAATGTCAAATTCTCACTGTACGCGGAGTTGTCGTGATTGGTTAAGTTTAGAACGACAAGTCCTCGTTCCTAGCCACACAGAACGTTCCTTCCTAGGAAATTTCCTCACTTCAACGGCGTTATCTTTTTCAACCGTCCTCTCCGTAATTTTAACCTAACCCTTTTTAAGAATAATAGAAAACTAAATTTAGGAAACTTTCGAACCTTTAACTGCCACTCTCTCGTCTTCAGCCCCTTCTTTGCCAATCGTTCTGCGACGCACGTCCAACGGCCGCTGCCTCGTGGTGTACGTCAACTGTTCCTAGACAATTCTCAAAAGCTGAGGGCCAAGCCACCTCACACCCACGCTCTCCGGATCGCTATCTATTGTCATCCTTTCAATTTGTAAAGGGCTTCTGCCTCTCTCCACACCCACGATATGAGTTTCTCTTGCAGCTGCACTTTAAAACCCAAAATCTGTCTCTAACGCTGACCTTGTCTCTTTCAAAATACTCCTTGTAATTTTCCGTTGCTTCCCAGTTTAAATATAACGACGCACTCCATTGTGTGTTAGCAAATTTTCTACCTGCTTTCCCCTTCCAACCAAAAATAAATGCGTGGTACTCAGTCACTCTTCCTATCGCCGAATTTTTATGACCGTCCTCCGAACAACAAAATACGAAACCCTGCTCCCCTCACAGCGGTCGCCTTTCCCTCGCCGCTGCGTAGCAGAAATCGCTGTTACAATTCCTCTCGCTTACGAAACATTTTGCTTGTCATAGTTCTCATTACTCTAATTAATAATTAAGAATTAATAGATTCTTACAGTATATCACGAAAATGGAATCAATGTTAGGGGATAGTTCAACATACGTTCAAATTAGTCGCAATCCTCTAAACAAAATAATGGGTTGTTTGAAAACTGTTCTCAATTACGTAGACAATTTCAAGTCTTAAGACAAGGTAATTTCAACTCTTACAATTACATACACAACATTACACATAGTAAATTATATGTATCTTCGGTTAATTTCTCACATGCTTATGGATTACCTAAAATACATAAAGAAAACATTCCGTATAGGATAATAATATCTTCAATAGGTTGTCCTCGACATGATTTTTCCAAACTTATATTACAAATCCTGAAATTCGGTGTGGAAGAAGATAAATTTTCTGTGCGGAATAGTTTTGATTTTGTCACTGAAAATAGGGACTTATTAATTGATGACACTTTAAGTTTGGTTTCTCTTTTTACAAGTCTACCTAATGATTTATCTGTTAATAGTGTTTTGAGTAGATGTAGCAAAATTGAACAAAACTGCAATATTCCAAAAAATGAAATAGTCATAGCTCTAAAATTAATTATTGAATCTACATATTTTCCGTTCAATAAGAAATTATACCATCAAGTTGAGAGATCGCCAATGGGTAGTCCGATTAGTCCGTATTTGTTGGAATTTGTTCTACGTGATCTTGAAAATTCATGCCTTAGTAAACTAAATTTGGTTCCTTTGCTTTATTGTCGTTTTGTTGACGACATTTTGTGCATGATACCAAAATATGAAATAGAGTCTATGTTAAATGTTTTTAATGATTATCATCCAAGACTAAAATTTACGTTGGAGAAAGAAACCGAAGGAAAATTAACTTTTGGATGTCTCAATATTGCGATATGACGATAAATCGCTGTCTAATAATTGCTTCCGTCACGATAATATCGAATTTGTAAAAACAATATTATAAGCAAATTACTACCCTAAAATTTTTATAATGAAATATGTCAAGAGGCGCAGAACTATCTTATCAATTTGGAATATCCTTCACCACATGCTCAAAATTCTCAATCTCAGATAGGAAGAAAATTTTTTGTTGTATTTCCATATCATAAAATAATATCACCAATTTTACGAAGATATTTTCTCGAAGAAAATAGTTGGTAGGTGAGCACAACAAGGAAACAAAATTATCTTGTAATTAAGGGAAAATCGATTACATTACTTCGCAAAATGTCATGTACAAACTTGTTTGCACAAATTGTTCTTTTTCCTATATCGGACAGACAAAAAGTAAGTTACAAACGCGAATCAAAGAACATCAGTGTAACATAAACACGGTGCAACATAATGTTATTTCCTTACACCGTTTAAATGTTGATCATTAAATAGATTGGGAAAATGTTACAATTTTAGATCGGAACCCAAATTATTATAAACGTATAATGTCAGAAATGTTACATATTAAGTTTACGAATTTCATTACGAACCCATTAAATTTACAAGCTGACACAGAAAACTTGCCAAAACTTTATAGTTGTTTGCAATGATTTATCTGCTTTGATGGTTTGTGTTTTCAAATTATTTATTTTTTCTTTGTCATTGTTTTTATTTGTATATGTATTAGTTTTGTTTTTATTCTTGTAACTATGACGAAACAAACAACTTTGTTGATATGTGCATTCATGATGATGGCAGCAACATGTTGTTGAAACGTTGTATTAATATTAATTAAAACTATATTAAAAGGTCGATTAAAATTTCAATTTAATGATGATTGTAGACGTAAATAATGTCAAAAAGGAATTGACTTATATTAACTTCGTGAGATTCTGTTTAAAGTCTTAAAACCACAAATAATGCCAATTCACCCATTTCATCAAGGAATTTCTAAATGAATCAATATAATCCGAAATAAAATTTCTACCACAATTTTAAATTCTCTTCTGGATTCGAAAGTCACAAGTATAAATATATCAATAGAGAGAAAAATTATACAATAATGGAAATCATCCGAAATTTTCCACGCAAACAATATGAGTGGTGTAAAATCTGAATAAATATCAAATAAATTATAATTTTGAAGAAATGTTCATCTAAGGCAGAAAAGTGGAAATTACAAATACATCTAATAGATCAAGTAATTCAAATATAAAAATAAAGTGTGAAATGTAGTGTTGATGTCAGAAATACTCTTGAAAGAGGACAGACGATGCAGAAGCGTGAGAAACGTGTGAGGCAAATAGAGCGAGACCTTTGCTTCACCCGCTGTCCTCCGAGTGCGGGTGTGAGTGAGTCCTTGCTCTCTGAGAGGGCAGTCACCACAGCTACCGGAGGTCAACACAAGCGTCTTTGAGGAAACCCTACATGTGTAATTTCGCTGTTCACAGGGCATTTCGCTACGATAAACCCGTTTCCCCTCTTCATCAAGAAACTACGAAGTCCTTCCACTGACATTGATATGCAGAATTTATTTCATTTGAACAAAGCAGAGATGTACGTCGCAAAATATTTACTCCTGCAATGCTCAAAAGCGATATAAATACACTCCGGAAAAAAAATTATTTGGATTGAAACTATTTTGGCATAGTATCTCCGATCTTTATTATTATTATTAATAGGTGATACTGTACAGAAATATTATCAATTTATTGATCATATAGCAATCAATAAGCTACCGACTATCCATTATAATTTTCTTCATTAATTTATACGTACATTATTATATACAACTGAAATTAAAATACTAGTCGTGAGTTCCACGTGATTATTGTAGTCCATCAGGTTTATAAAATTCTGAATATTAATATATTAATTCTGAATATTAATAAAACGGTGAAGATACTTTAGCAGAAATGTGATGAACAAAGAAAGAATAATTTGAAATAATCAAACTAAATTTTTTATATTATATTAAGAGAAATACATTAACTGCAATATTTAATTGTGCCGCCAACAAAAATTAATTTTTAATAAACTAAAGAACAATAATCAATGTAAGTTCGCTTATTCAGTATGAATTTATTGTAGTACATCAAATACAATTCTGAAATTCGAATACATTGGTCTAGTTGTGGCGTCTTCGTTTCCGTGATCCCGCTGAGCAGTAGAGTGCGGACTCAAAACCTGCTCGGCCGAACTAGATGAGGTTTTCAGCTAGGGTTTCCCTCACCTACTCTAGACAAATATCGGATCGGTACCACCCCAACAAACCAACATCTCTTCTTACCAATTTCTTCAACCAAGCTATGGTTAGGTAGAAGAAGCCTGAACCTTGCCAAATACATAAAATAAATAAATAACGTAATTAATTAATTAATACTATACTCAGAATAATCTATAGTTCGATAATAACTTGTACATGTAATTTTTTGCTTAAAATTACAAACATATTGACATTCTATTAGTATTATAACTCGCAGCCAACTTTTTATCTTATCTAGGAACTTTTGCTGAAATTTTTGAATCCGCCTCTGCCTTAGGGCCCTTGATCGGAATTGATGGGATGGTCCCTTGCTTGCTTCCGGAGAGTAAATTAGTTTTTTTTCCTCCACGTGGTCATACGCAGTTTGTACTGTTTTTTGATAATAAATTTATTTAATTAATTCTCATGTAAAACATCTCAATATCTAAACACTATACCATAAATATTAATGACCCAAATCGATACTATAGAATGATTATTTCTAAATTCAAACCATTAATTAACAGTGATTATTTCTATTCATACTAGCTTTTGTGATGCCAACATTAAAAGAAAAATTATCTTTTTCACCAAACTTATATCTAGACGTTCGACAACTAACCGACGAATATTACGAACACCCAATCCGTGTAAAGTGGAAATCTGAGTGATTGGAAGTTGTCGAAGTTGCCTCTGTGTGGACTGACGGTCCGTGGCCAGTGAGTGCGCGTCTGTCTGCGAGAGCCACAGATGCCACTCTCAGCTCCGACGCCCTGCGCCTCTCGTCTCCTTCCTGTTCCCTGTAGCTTCTCCTCGTTTGCACTTTGGGTCAGCAAGGCCTCTTCCTCCACTCCGCCGCCGCTTTTAACCACTGCTCAACTCCCGGACGCAAATGAGGGCGGACCGGCGACAAAAAGGACCTGAGAGAGACAAAATGGCGCTGAGGAAAGGATTCCATGTGAAGAACGAGTGAGGCACGTAATTGAGATTGAAACACGTGTAATTGAAGGAAATTGAAAAAAAATTAATAATACATAAATACTACAAATATAGAAATAAAATCCAGATGTAATGCCATTAGAGCCGTGAATTTTAATGATATGGTGTTTAAGTTTTAGATATTAAGGATATGATTTACACAAGACTTTCTAAATATCACATGTAATGAACTCATTCTTAAACTGCGAACTACTACTGAAAAATTTCCGAAACGAGAAGCTAATTATATGGTGCATTCATTCGAAAACCTAGAAGAAGTTAATAAATTATAAAAATTAGATCTGTTTAGACGTCTAGAGGTTTGGGATTTTATCAAGTATTGCTCGAAAATGTCAATAAACTTACTTGAGTACATGGCATTAGTTCCACAAACGTGGCTAAACGTGGGTGAAATACCATAATTTGTCTATAAAAGGTCGTAAGAGCGAATAATTTATTAATATAACAATGATAGGCTTATGAAACGTCTAAAAGGTGACATTACTTCAAAATGCAAAAACGCTTGAGACAGACTCGTAGCCAGAAATGTATTTCGTTGGATGCCGAAAATTCTCACAGAAACGTATTGACGTTAAATTTCTGGATTATTTATTCCTCTTAATTTGTTCAAATGTCTTGTGAGTTAATAATATTTTATAAGCATTAAGTACATTGTATTTTATACGCATGAAGTACATGACCTGAAAAATTTCTGAGTAGTCTCAGGTCCTTCAAGCTCCCGCCGCAAGTACATGTCATAATGTAGATTCGTGCTCGGAACAGTGTTCAAAGTTTCATGAATCTCCTGGGGTAAACTACATAAATACTGTAAAACACATATATTTAGTAATTTCTGAAAAATCGGACATTCAAGCTAAAACAATTTGTAAATTCACTTGGATTAATATACTTCCGTATTGATGCAGACTTTTACGGCTAATGCCGTGAGTATTTGAAACATCATTCAAGGGAACACACATGGTCACGGTAGTCTCAACACGCTGGATTAAAATATCAAAGAAACGTTGAGTTGGCACGATTTATACCTCCAAATAATTTTTAAATACCGATATATTTCTGTAGCCATTGACCCAGCAGGTGGCGCCACCGGGTAGAAATTACCACAGACATCAATAATCTATTCATAACTAACTTTCTTGCAAATTTCGATATCTGCCATTTTAAGTAGCTTCTTATTTTTGAATGTCCAACGCATCTGTTCAGTTTCATGCATTTCCCCATGCAGACTTAGCTACTATGGAAGTGCAAAGTGAGTGCGGGCAATTTTTTCCCAGTAGCAATCAGTTGTATACCGAATATTTCTATTACTGAAGATAAGTGATTCTGGAGTATAGATATGGCGAATTCTGTGCTAAGTCATGGAGTCATAACAGCATTATTTATAAAAATGAAAATAAATTTTATACTAGAGATGGTAAAAAAAAAAAGAGATAGACCAAACAAGTGCTTCAGAATCGCGTTCTAAAACAAGCTCTTCTCGGAGTGAAGCGTGCTTCTGGAAAAATAATCGAAAGATCAAGACGTCTGGAAGTTATGTTCTAAATTGATATGTTGTGAACATACCATACCTATTTGTGGTGATGTTACCAAAAGTTGAAGTACGAGTAATGCGGTTTTTTCTCAAGAATTCTTCATAATATAGATAGAGAACGCAGATAGAGGGAACGCAGGTAGAGAAATTGTACGATAAATAAAAAAGATTATATAATTTGAAAATGATTCAGTTGGTTGGTTTTTATTCTGAGCATTATTTTCAGACCCAGAATAATTTCACTTCCATTTTCGGATATGCAACCTGTCACGCGCACACGTACCATGCGGTTGCAGATTTGTGAACGTAAATAGACTCCACGATATTTTACCGCTCGGAATGTTAATATCGTATCACTTGAACTTAAATATTACATTATCTGCGAATTTAAAATTGTATATTTTCCAACAAAGTATTAGTTTTCTAAATCAAATGACATTTTGTCATTATGGAGCAGGTCGCATTAAAATTTTTCATTAGAGAACGATATAACGTAATTTTCATTATACACCTCAAAGACCTAACATACTTCCACCATTTAATTACAATTATTTTGAGCTACTCATTTTTACCACGTATATTGATTCCAATACAGTTGAGAGAATTTGGCACATGTGTTTAAGGATAGCATCAACACAACATGTGATATGCTCACACAATAACTTCTGAAAAGTGATTTGGTGTCGATTCAGATGGATGAATGGTATGAAATACATTATATTTCTTGACCGCTAATGGATATGTACCTTTTATGTTTTCATTTAATCTTTATTTTAATGTTTTTATAATTAACTTTTATTTAAAATTACACGAAGAAACTATTACATTTTTTCTTGTTAAATAAACAGGTCTCTCCAAATACTGGCAGTTTATATGCGTAGATATATTTAAAATGCGCAAATCGCTTTTCTTGTTATTGCATTAAATTTCAACGAGATTTTTTAATGTAAACAGTAAATGAAGATAGAAAACATGGAGACGGTTTATGAAGTATTGCACATATATTGCTAATAATAAATTCCTTCTCCGCAAATTTTTCGCACTGATGAGTACTACTCTGTAACATATTTATAAAATGTTTGGAGGAAAATTTGATCTACGTGGTCTCTTCCTATCTGTTTAAGAGCAACAATAAGGGTACACTGTCTGACTTCCATAAAAACAAAATCATAGTACAAATTTTCAACAAAAATTAAACACACTGTGAAATTACAAGTGTCAGGTTGCTATATCTGCACTTTTTGCATGTTTTCCTCTTTTTATCTGACCCGTATTTAATTGTTCAAATGTTACAGGAAGACTTACTCGTAACAAGCAAGCCGAGAACTAACATAAGAAAACTACCACTAAAATAAATAGATAAAATAATATGAAGATTTTTACTACAATATTACAGATAAGTAACGATTCCGTAATGTTTCTGAGGTATTACTTTGTCTTCATAACGCATACCCAGAAGGAAAATACAGTGTTTCTTTGTGAACAAAACATAAGTAAACAGCGTAATTTATTTGTTACTCATACATGAAAATTTTTATTCTCTATATTTATGACGAAAGCAAAACAATATAGCAGTAATGATGTAACTGTTAAGATAAATTAAGATCCTCATTGTTCACGTCTACGAATCATAATTTAATTGAAATAATTATTTCTTTTATTTGGTAACAAAAAAGACAAAACTAACATTTGTTCATACTTTGGTATATACTTACATACATTGTAACAAAAATACAAGATAAAATTAACATTTGTTTATCCTATATTCACCTAAAGATGACAGTAATCCACTGTTTGATTGTGATACTCAATTAAAATTGTCTATGAACAAGGTTGAAAAAATATTTCAAATAAATTAAGATTCTATAATATTAATAGTATATATTTTAAGTAAAATAAAATGTTATTGAGTAGTCCTACTTTTCTAGTTTTACTGGATTTCAAAACTGTTTTTTAAACCAAACCGTAATAGCTTTACTTACTAAAAATTTGCAAAATAATATTATGTGTGATTTTTGACAAAACAATTTCATGCGAGAAGTCAAAGTTTCCCGCCCAAAACAAAACAAAAATTTCCGTAATGTGAAGCATAGGAACAAGGACAAGAGCCACGTGAATGGTGAAGGGTCACGTCAGTCTAGAGAGACCAGCGGTTCCTGTGCGGTCCCAGGCTGTGACGTGGCGTCTCCCAGCAACGTCAGATGCCGACCGCCATCTCTTTGAACTGGAGGTAATGTGGTGGCCGTGCACGAAGATGTCACTGCGCTGTCAGGAGATGTACGATGTCATGTGAGTCGACGCCCTCGGGAGAGGCGTTCAACAGATGACGCGATCTGATGAGCTCAAAAAACTACGAGTAAAGAGAATTTTGTTGGTGTAAAAGAGACTGATTTTTTTTTACTTTGCATTATACGTCGTACTTCGTAGAATCATTTAATACTGATTACATCACACTCTTTTTCTGGCAGGGTTGTGATCATTATTTCTGTAGCTTCCATCCTGGTCCGGTTTTTTCTGTTTGTTTGTCTTTTCTTGTAATCGTGATAATTTTCTATCGCGCAGTTTTGACGGGAATATCCATTGGGTTTCAAATATCGACAATGTGATTTCTAGGATTCCGTATAATTCTCTTCTATTTACAAGAAAGAGAATTTACTATTTATGAAATTACGAAAATATCTCACAAAAACCTCCGGATAGAATGTTTCTACTATATGATTTATTTTAAAATGTAAAGGAATGTATTTATTTTACTAGAAGGTTTTCAAAAACTAAAATTTAAATTTTCTCATTCTAAATTTTAAATTTATTGTAAAAGTGTGCAATTACATCTAAGTGAAATCCTAGGTTTTTTATTTCGACGAATAAATTATCATACTTATACTTGAACTCACGCAGCTCTACCCAGAGATTTGATTTCAGATCCTCTCATCTATTTCACAATTTTTAATCAGTTTATAAATAGATATCTCCACATATATAGCCCTACCAACTAAATGTGTCACCTGATAAATAAACTGCTAGTATCCTTAAAGGTCTCAAGGAGAAACACGTAAGATATTCTTCGCGAAATACAAATAAAATTTTACTTTTATTTCCCTTGTATACTAGGCATTCAACAAAACACAGAAACATCCATGTTTGCGTATAGATTTTTAAAGAACTGTATTAATAATTCCCTAAAGTCCCAAGAAAAAAAGGAATAATAATTGAATAAAATACAAAAAATATTTGAATGAGTCCATCTTGTTTTTGATTATTTATATTTGTAATTTTCAATCTTGCCCCTCTTACGTAATTATCTTCATAGCCACATCATGACCCAGGGATTTCTCTGGTTTTCCGGGTATGTTTGATCGGACGTGCTGTTCACTTGCTTACATTTGGACTCATAAAATATTTTTACTACACATACAAGTACTAACAAAAGCAGATAAATACTAAGAAAGATAGAAGTACTGATGAGTTAAGACACACCACAGACAAAATTATACATTGTTTTGTTTTTGGATTTACCTACCTATATTTTAATTCTTCATAATTAATTATTTTACGATAATTATGAACATGATATCGGTTAAAAGGGAGAGCAGTGGTTTATCGAATATATTAATGTTAATAAACCGTATGACTATTCACTATATGTGATTGTAATATTTGTTGTGATAAATAGTTACCGTTCCGGTATACATCGACATAGTTATTTTATCTTTACACTCAGCAAACATTTTTGCAACATTTGATAATTTATTTATTTTTTGAAAATTTGAATAAAAATGTATTGGTGTTATCCGGATGCCTCCTTAGCTATTAAGCTGGTAACAAAAATTACGAGTTATTCAAGAACATTCAAGAAGTATTCAAGAACCAAAAACCGTTCAAAAACTTCGAATTTTCTATCAGTGAAACCGTGGAAACCGAGTTCGATATTTATAACTATTTTCTTTGGCATCGTAAACACTTTTATATAAAATGTACCCAACATTCTTGTTTACCAGTACGCCAGAAATGACGTATTATTACGTAAATGACGTAAATTAAGCGCTTCAGGATCTTCGAATAAAATTTCTTTGACACCGTTTTTAATATAAATATTATTATTCGTTGGATGTTGAAGTGTAATAAAAAGTATATGAACTCTTTTGAACGTAATATAGATATTGTAATACCTTGAAATAGAAACAAGCCGTTCACATTTTATGCTCAGTCTTGACTGTCAATATCTGAAAACTGTTAAATCTTTCCTTTATTCTTCTCTCATTGTCTGGTAATGAAGGAAATTAATTTACTGTATGAAACCCACGTACAATTGTGACGTGGAAGCGTTGAGAAATAGCCTTCACCTGTACTGCGGCAATACGTATGAAACCAAAAATGAACCTGTGAATGACATCACATTTATTTAAAAATTCATTTATACATTCATTCGTTTGGACGATATCTACTAACTAATTTTTTCTGTCAGGTTTTTTTAAAGCTTCTGCTCTACTGAATTCGTGTGTTGATATTTTTTTTTGTTTAGTTCATAACAAAACAAATGTAAAATTCTGATCCAAAAAATCATAAGCTCAAATAAAATATAATGCATCAGTATTTAGTATTTTGCGAAAATCAGAAGCTAGTGCATGAATTATTTCGATAGAAAAACACAATACATTTATATTCCAATATACTCACTAAGCAAATACCACAACGTTAAATTAAATGTTATAAAAATCTATGTTTATTAAAAAAAGCGTGAAATTTCATGAAAAAGGCGGATTTTGTGGCAAAGAAGTTGTGCTAATGAAGATTCCATAATGAATTCTTTAAGAAATAAAACTATTCTGAGATTTTTGGAGTGTAATATTCATACTTAGCTGAAAAGTGAGCAGAGCTTCCCAAATTATGTATTCTCTCACTCACCTGGAAAGAAGAAATACACAATTAATAACTGAATAAACTTAATTTTATTAGTACAAAACAATGTTTTAACTACATTATTATTAATAATAATGATGATACAATAATCATATCTGGATCGTTTCCCACAAATGTGACTAATTTAAAAACTGATAACTTTTCAGGAAGTATGTCATTTTTTAAAGCGATAAAATCTGAGACAAATTGGAGTTTAGAGGATAGGATTATATCATCTATACTAATAAAAGTGAATTCTATGGTATGCGTGTGACATGAAAACCGAATAAGTAATCGGTGAACTTATTTGAAATTTAAATGAACTCTACTTAAGGGTTATTGCAAGTAAAATGCAAAACATGGTTAATAATAAATAACAAGAGCAGAAAACAATTCAAATTGACTGCAAATCAGTAGACGTGTATCTTTACTTGCAAGACTATAGACTATGATGATTACTAATATTTCAATTCAACTTCAAAAGGGATATATTTTAACAACAAAAAATATACAATATATATGGCGGGGCTTAATACCCGTGCGCCTTANTTTGTCATTAGCAGTTTTATTTATTTTCTTATGAGTATGAACAATTTTGGACAAAAGTAAATATTTTTGCGGTTAATTATTTGACTACTTATAATTAAACAAACTATGCGATCAGTATGTGTTTTGAATATAAAATTTTAATGTATGTTTTTAATTATTTCAATGCATAGTGATCTTATGTCACTGAAGTTTTTCTCTGAACATTTTATATAATTTTTGAAATAAACAAAAGTAAAAATGTAAAACCACGAAAGAAGAGAAATATTGAAACTAATATATGAATTTAGAGTGTTATACAAGAACTTCTGGTAAGTGAGTAAAATAAGCTAGTTGTAAAATACATGAATGTTCAGAGAAAAACTTCAGTGACATAAGATCACTATGCATTGAAATAATTAAAAACATACATTAAAATTTTATATTCAAAACACATACTGATCGCATAGTTTGTTTAATTATAAGTAGTCAAATAATTAACCGCAAAAATATTTACTTTTGTCCAAAATTGTTCATACTCATAAGAAAATAAATAAAACTGCTAATGACAAAGGATGATTTGCTGAGGTGGAATAAGTGGGGTTACGGGCAGGTTTTAACCGACAGGGCATTCCCTTTCCCTCTGCCTTTCATTTCATCACAAATTTCACTCATATCTATTTCGCCCTAGGAAAGCACAATAGACCAAATACAGATTGCAGTGCGTTAGGCACACATTGCCCTCCCAAACTAAACTGTAACTATATAACCAAAATTACAGAAGCTATATTCCATTTCATTAGATTTTTTGCTGTTGCTTTAAGGACATAGAATGGACAGTTCATTTTTTTGCTGTCAGTGACATTAGAAAAACATTGAAATAACTATTTTTTATAAGTAATTATGTACTGTCTTTCGTCATAAGCCCACTTTCCCTTACTCTTTTCTTAAACTATCCATTCTTCTTTTTTGCGAATATGTTTTTCACTTCTCGGTTTGGTCACATTAAGATAAAATATTTACAAAAGCACTACGTTCATTGTTGTTGGTTTGGAGTAATTTGAAGGTTGTTGCGATTTTCAAAGTAAGTTACCAAATCTCATTCGTATTTTATCTGGATACTTTAACCTCCTTACGTTAGAAACTCATTCGCTATATGCTTATTGGCCACGTACTCTGTATTATTTTTCTGTAATGAGTTTATTTCATGTACTCGTCTGTGCTGTAGATTACAGAATATTTAAAGAGTATGATCTTGGTCAAACGCTATTTTTAAATAGCAATATATATTTCAGGTTAGAGCACTATATCAAAACCCGCAGCATAGTAATTAATTTCATGGCGACCAACAAAGACGGGAGAAAATAATTAGAAATTTAACTGCATTAATTGTTACTCCGCTACTCAAAGAGTTATCTTCGATAATAAAAAATGCGTTAATTTTTTATAAAAAATTTATCATAAGTTACAGTTAACCGTTAAAAGCTAATTGCATATATGTAAAATAAGTCGAATGGTCAAAGATTATGTAGTCAGTCAATTACGAAATAGGCCATTGTGACATAGGAAAAGTCTCGACAAAGCTAAGTAAAAACGTGTCATTTTATTGTGTTTTTTATATTGTGTTTATTTTTGTTGCGTAAGTATTAATGTTTTTTTGCCTAGCTATGCTGCACAATATTTTGAATTTACCTTTTAACATAAAACATATGTACTAATGGATTGAAATGGATGTAGTACTTTCAATAAAAATAAATCCTCGTACAATGTAAAATGAGTTAAGCTGCATTTAATTTCAAGCTTCAATATCATTGCTAAAACGTTAATAATATTTTGTTGCATTATGGGTCAATCATACTTAAGTCGATAAGAAATTACATTTATTATTCTGCAAACATCCTATCATTTTCTACAAAAAAAATAAAATTATTAGAAACTATTTCAACAAAGGTATGTTTATGCCAATTCTTTTAATGTTTTCAGGATACTATATTTAGAAACAGTCTTCATAAGGTTGTAATTAACTGTTTGTGATACATTCAACATTTATCGTACTTGTAATACATGAAAAAGAAATTCACTCTTCAAGGTGTGTTATTCAAATTTTTATTCAATGCTGTCAATACATGATTCAGAGTGCAAAATTTCCAGAACAATGACACACCACCGCTCACACACTACACCTCTCACTACTAATCTCTCCAAAATTACAACCAAACAGTGGAACTTTTACTCTTGAGCACGCCGTTTCATAGTGGCTCCGTTAAACTTAGAATACGCAATTCCTTCCCCTTTCTGTACATACGCGTCTGCACCACAACCCGATGAAACTGTTGACGCCCGCAGGTCCACCAAGTGAGTTTCAAGGCACTTCCGCGTAGAACAGAGTAAATTTTGCAAGTTGGCAGGCGTGTTGCGGGTGATTGTTAGCGCTGAGGCAGGGAGGTGGTACTCGGGTACCTATGTTCCGTACACTTGCACAACTGAGCGTTTGCGACCAGTTGCCTGTGAGAGAGCAGAAGGGGAGAAGTGCCTGTCCAAAGCAGTTCTCACACCTGCGCCGAGAGAAATCCAAGAAGCCCCACATCAAAGGAGAGAGGGCGCTTCCTGAAATTTAACTCGAATTTCGCTCAGGAGTTGTGAGTTAGCTCTAGCGGATGGACGCTGGTAATGCCGCCTGAAGTTGTTGCTGGAGTTTGCTGATCTCTATCGTATCGCGCTAAGGAGCCAATGTTCTAACGACCTTTCTGTTAAATCGGAATTAACCTTCGTTCTAGGTCAGTGATCTCATAGAGTTTAGATAGATAATTGCTTAACGTTTCCATGACTATGAGCAACGCGAGTAATTCAGAAATTAATCACATCATTCATAACTCAAGATACAATAAAAGGATATTTAATCAATTTTTAAACATTTATTCACAAAACATCAAATCTATTAGCATTTACTTTAATGCTTTCGCAAAAATATTATTGTCAACAATATTGTCGAGTCAAAATTCCCTCAAAAGTTTACGTTTTTTGGCGTAAAGTTACATTGATTTTTTAAATTTTTTTTTAGAAATTGAATAAAATCTCACATTTTCTCAAATTTATTGGATTATCCAGCATTCCAGAAATATTTACAAGACGAATCAGGTGTTTCAAAAATTTCCTATTATACGATAGAGTCATGAAAGAATGTGTGTAAACATTTACTAACAACATACAATTTTATTTCAATTGTAGTACGATGTTCATGTTTAAGTTGCATTGTAACCATGACTATCGGAAATTTTAAACTGATTAAATACTCAAGATATAAAGGAAAGGAATAGAGTTGTTTTAGTGCTTGCAACGATGAAAAAAGTAGTAATTTTTTAAGGAAACTATATGTACATCAGCTATTGGGTCACAAATACTATTATTAATTAGGAAAAGACATTACACCAGTGTAAGCAAAAATACATTCAAATTCTGAGATAATTCCTTGATTCAGAATCAATAACGTGTAAAATCTTACTTGCACGTAACCTTATTGTGACTCATTAGCATAGTTATACAATATTCGTAATGTCGCAGATCTCTTGTGATAAATATGTAATTCAGTTTTAAAACAAGTAATTGAAATATTTTGTTTAATCTACTGCTTCAAGAAAATAAGTAAATGAAATCTGGAGTTTAGGTCACAATGAATACATCCTTCATCAGATCGGCAACGTTTTCAATTTTTGTACATATTTTTTTCGTGTACCCTACACGTGGAGAAGATATGTGATAACTTTCGGTCAGGTGAAAATGGCGACGAGCCGGGATTCGAACCCGGGACTCCTGCTTTGATCGTGGGTGTTAACCACTACACCACCCGCTCGCCTTCCACCACTGTACACCATTTCCACCCAGACCTACTCTTTTGACTTTTATTAACTCATCTTTAGGGCTCTCTGCAACCATGATTGAACCTTCTCACCACTATATCACTATTATATCACTAGAATCACTTATCCCACAACATTCTGCACAACACCACAACATCACAGAGAGCACTGCAGATGACTAAATAAAAACCTAAACGTTGACGATCTGAAGAAGGATGTATTTATTGTGACCTAAACTCAAGATATCACATATTTATTGAAAAACGTGGTCAAGAATTTCGACAAGTTCAAGGAAAGTGTTCTTATCAGAAATCCAATGGAATGAACAACACGAAAGACATTTATCGATTTCCCTCCCATCGTATCTCATTTACAATTTGTGACCCGGTACTACTAACATATTAAATAATGCGTTCGCGAAAGGTCATTTAAGATATAATATGTTTTGCACTTAACACCACACGACTTTTAATCATTTCGTACAATCTCTCTACAAGATAATTATATATACATATATAAAAGAAAATGTTTACATTAATTAATTGTTAAATAATATACTTTTATCTAAGTATTATTGTTAAATATTTTTACATATAGTTAAAGCAAGTAAAGCTTTAAACAACAATAAATATTTCAATAAATGAAATACAAAAACGAGGGCAGAAAAAAATGGAACTTTATCCATCGTTCCATCTTGCATTACGGACAGCCTTTCGGTTAAGTAAATCTTTTAGCTTTGTAATAGTTAATCTTAGAATCTAAACTCGAAATACTTAAATTATTTGTAAGCAATTTCTCCGCGAGAGTATTGACTACCCTTGTAAGTCTTCTCTTGCGAACCGTATTTACATTTATAGCGCTCAACATCAAATCAAACCTTTCCTTCTCCTTGTGCCGCAATGCCTCCGCGTTCAGACCGTATGTGTCAATTAAATGTACCTCTATAGAGGGCAGCGTCGGTGGTGGACCCTGATTACTTGTAGTTCTCCGGGCAGCCACGGGGGCGCACCAGAGGCGCGAGGTAAATTAAAAATACGACCACTCTCTTGGGGAAGTCCCTCGTGGAATTGCGATGAGCTTCTAAAGTCAGTTACAGCAGTAGAGATGGAACCAGACAAGAAGGATGAAGAGATAGAGAAGGAAAATCAGACGAAATGAAATTGAAAGACACAAAATTGCCGACAAGCCTGTGATAAGTTATTCTCAAACATTAGAAACCGTAATGCTCACAAAACCAAACATTTTTCTCTTTTTTCATCACAAATCTGAACTCCAAACACATAAATTATTTCTACACTATAATACAACAAACTAAAAGGTTAACGTATAAATAAAATAATACTCTGGACAAAAGACAATGTTTTCATGATAATTTCGCAACAATTGTAACATTACATCAGTATGTATTCTCAGAAGATACATATTGATTTATGAACTTGTCTGCTCGCAGAGTACGACAGCGACTTAGGTCTGTACGACTCTAACCCTGAAGAAGGCCACAGCATGATGGTCGAAACGTAGGTAGTTGTATCTACTAAGACGCGGTTTGTCCCAGAAAGACAAGTTCATACTGACTCCGGCCGCGGAAGCCTACGTTTATACATACTGATTTTAAGTTACAGCATGTACATTATGTATTTTCAGAAAATATCGTAAACGAGTAGGATAAGAAGATTGGATAAAATATTTCAGGCAAGTTTCATTAAAATATAATTACACCTATGATTTATCAGACAAGGTTGACCAAAAGAAGATAACATTTTTAACAACACTCTTCAAATAATGGGCATTAATTGAACACACTTCACACACCTTACATCTCACACATTTATAATTATTCTAAAATGCTTTAAAAACAAATAACTGTCAATAATGTCTATTGAATATGATTGTCGAAGTGAAACTGCAGCTAGTGAAATTTAATATATAATTAAAGTTAATGCTTAAAGTTAATTTAATATATAGTTAAAGTTAAAGCTTCTACATCATAAGATAATAGTTCATTACGACATCGCTCAAGTTAATGACGTCACTAGTACAACACACTACATATTCAACGCAATATCATTGATTGTAAAATATTCTCGCGTTTTTTAGTACATCGTAAGTATAATTGAGACAATAATTTTCATTGCAGAAGCTTTATCCTAATCCGTCCGAGTTGGATGACTGAGTATTAACAAATTATTTTTACCGAAAAACAGATGATTGGTTTGGCATCGTATCCGTTGAAAAATACTTCTACATCATAAGATAATAGTTGATCTAAAAATATTTCATTATCAGTGCCCCGTACACAAGACTCGTGTCTTTTCTCTTTCTTAATTTCAAATCTGGAAATCTAGTTTTACTTCCAATACACAATGGCGGGTGGGTTTCTCCCCAAGATGCCCATCGACGACCAAGTCTCATCCGACACCAAGCGTATGTGTCCCAGTCATTGACAACATGTCCGCGAAGAACCGGGTTTAAAAAAACTTTTAAATGTTCGAAAAGGTAAATGATAAAGCAATAAAAAGTTGTCATCACAACTTTTAATGCTTCAAATTCACATATGTTCTTAATGTGATTTGCTCCAACCAGTTATTCAGAAACAATATGCAAATTTTCTTGGATATTTACGCATTAATATATACTTTACCTAGCACGCACTCACTACTTGAGCATCGTGAAATAGTAAGAATTTTTTTTATTACTGACTCTATTAATCATTAATAAACAAAAATAAATTTTAAATAAAATACCCTCAAAACTCTACATAAGGAGACGCATCTTGTAACATTACTCCATTAAAAGCAANGTACTGACTCTATTAATCGTTAATAAACAAAAATAAATTTTAAATAAAATACCCTCAAAACTCTACATAAGGAGACGCATCTTGTAACATTACTCCATTAAAAGCAAAAACAATTAAGAAGGATATGGTGTAAGGGTACAGTTATTAACGATATATCAAAATTCGAGTGTAACATGCGTAGAAAAATGTGAAGTTATCTGTTTTTCACTTTTTATCAATTTAATGACTAACTGGTTTCTGGTAATTTCTGGTAAATACTACACAAAGTTGATAGAGTTAGAATTGTTAAATACGTTTATAATAAATAATGAATTACATGTGAAAAATTCCATACATATCATGAAGAAACATAAAAATAATAGTATCATAAGCAGGATATATTAGAGCATGTGCTCAATGTTTTAGAGAAAGTTTACTATAATGGTAAACAACGTATTATTTGCATATTGTGTATTATGAAAAAGTTTCCGAATATTCAGTTGTCACAGATTTCATCCTGTTTAATATAAAATAAATATCAATAAAAATCGTACGTTCTTGACCAGAAATATTCTATTCTTTTAATTTCTCTGATATTTGGTGGTAATTTTCTTTCCTTCCAAAGTTTACTGGAGTTTTTGTTTATATTTTTTGTGTATTTGAAGTGTATTTTCACGTTATACTAATATTGTATGTCTGATGATGATATTATACACATAAAACCATTGGAAAGTTTAAAGAGAATTTTTAATTTCTCTAATTTGTGATTTAATCCAAAGTAATTACGATTAAAATAAATTTCTATTTTACAGCCAATAACCGAGATGAATTTTGTTTATTCACATGAGAAATTTGAATGGTGTCGAAATGAAGCTTTGGAAAGCAGCTAAGCGTGGATCGCCGCACACTGCAAGGAATCTATACAGTGGGGAAAAGCCTTTCTCTCCGATTTAATTTACTGCGAAGTCGTGTTGTCTGCCTCGACTAATAAGCAAGCAGAGAATGTAGAGGTCGCCTCACCACTGTAAGTCTCCCGGAGAACCAACTTCATCCATTCTTGTTTTGTTTCCGACTCCCCTTCTCATTTGCTCGGTGCCTTTGTACGGTATAGGATTTCCATGGCGGGTTGTGTCACAGACGTTCCTCATCGTTTAACAATGTACAGCTATAAAGTGTCGTATATCTTAAAAATATAAATTAAAAAATTATTTTAGTTAAAAATATCTCTACGTCTATGAATGATCATTTTGTTCTTCTGAGGAATCAGAATTAATTTAAATGGATTGATCCTTGGAAGTTGTAAAAAATAAAATTTATTTTTATATGATATCTACTTCATATATTTTAGTTCAGATTAATATGAATTGTCTAATTTGGTGTTCCATTTGTTTATGACTGTTTCTGTAAAACTTATGGGAGTACAATTACAACATATAGAAAGAGTAGAAAAGAAAAGTAGATCTAATGTGGTTACGGGTTTTAGTTTTGTGTTCTACTTTACCTACGAAAAATAGTATTCAATGTAGATGATGAGGTATAAGCAGTGACAACACCAATGCTCGTCGTACTTGGCAGGCACAATCCCTTTTTACTTTAATTCTATTATAGTGCGGATACCCTGTGCCCGTCCTGTCGCATCTCACCGAGACGGAGTTGAGTTATATCTAAGTTTGAAAGAAGAGAGTGCGTGGTGGAATGAATAGATGTATACGGAAAGTCAGTCGACATGGTCTTCTCGGTACAACGCTTTCGGAGGATTATATTGGAAAGGAAGAGTTTTCTTGGAGTTCCAAAACTAGATACAACTAGCACTGATAATACGGAAAATTATTAAACCTACATAGAAGAAAATTCCAGTACCTCCACGCAGTTAGGGTTGGAAACGTCAGTCATATGACGCTAATTGTGAAAAGCCTAACACCAGTATTATATGTATTACAGTAGCTCGAGTAACTATTAACGGAGAAGATGAGTGAGTGAAAGTCAATTGGGAATAGAAGGAAGGCGGAATAAAATATAAATAGAATATAGAGATAATAGGAAACGGGAAATTAATTTTGTAAGATCAAACAAACCCCAGGTATTGAACAAATCTTATGAACAAGAAACGGGAAGAAATCAAAATTTAAAAAAATGAATGCAGATGTTACCTAGAAAAAATATATCGCAGATCCCTATTCTCTACCCTGATAAATGAAGTGTGAAACTATGCCCAACACTGAGAAATAGTGTGAACATTTACTGAAAAGTTTGTGCAGAGCTGGGAGGATACATGTAAAAAATACTTCGATTGCATAGGAAACATTCACCACATAAGCAGGAAATTTTTCAGCAATGATAATTTCCAGCAGCAGAATTCAAAGATACCTCTCACAGTGAAATTGCACACAGGGATCGTGAAGTCACAGTTCAGCGTACCAACCCACCTATGCAACTTACAAGGGGATTAAATGTTTATCTACCCAAACTTATTTTCAATCAGTAAGTAAATACTGAAATTTAACTTTCTCGGGAAGTAGGATCTGCTACAAATCGCACAATGATATCAATAAATTTTGATTAGAAAATTACAGAAAATTTGCGAAGAAACCCACAAGGATAACATAAAAAATAAACATTAATTTTCGTAACTTAGCATATTGCATTCATGTCTATTAAAAACGTTATTAAGTCCCTTAATTTCGCAATAAGCATCTCCTGTGTATATTTTCCCCACGATATCTTTTCTAGCTTCATGTGGTACATATTTATGTTACTTGGTTCTCTCTTGGGAAGTATTACTCGTGTCTGTCAACGTTGAGGTAGTGTTGGGGTGTGCTGTGATATAAATGCTAATTATAGAAAAGACATTAAAACACTCGCAGGAGAGTCAAGTACAAAGTGAATACGGAGAACAAGGACAATTGTTGTATTTGTAAATGGGAAATGTAGCGTGCTATTGAAGCTTATCTACATGGAGTGATAGGAGTTAGGAGTCGGTCATTGTTAGGACGTGGAACGGTTAGCTGGGTTCACCAATAACTTGGCCCACGTGGAGTAGTAGAAATGGTTAGTAAGTAGAAGTGGTTAGTAGTTAGTTAGTGATGCTAGGAGGAGTTGGATAGAGGAAGCAGGGTTTGCTTTTCAGTAGTCACGGCTATATGATCTGGGACATTAGTGTGAAAAAGCTACAAATTTTCTGGTCTCATCGGGAATCAAACCCGGGATGACTTGGTGAAGAGCAAGGACGCTGCCACCTCAGCCACCAGAGGGACGACAACAAGGAGAATAAATGAGACTTACAAGCTGACTGTAAGAAATATAAACCTATGTACGCATTCATTTGAGTACTCTCTGTGGAATCCAGTCACTGCATCTATTTGATTCTCCTTTGTATCCATTCCTATCGCTGGGGAGAAAGGAAATAATGCTACAGAACAATCTACTAGAAATGCGTTGGACATGTTCATTTCTTTTGGAGTTGGTTTGGTCATAGCCGAAAAAACAAAGCTATAACTGAAGATGCAAAACCGTACCTAAAAGAAAATCGGATCAGAGTCACCATTTTCCCTCAGATATCACAAATCAGGCATTAATAGAACGGTGACCAATTATAGCGTTAACTGTAATAAAGAATTTAAAGCAGTGGATCAGTAACAAACTATAAGCGCAGATATGAAAAGACACATGTCAAGATGACAAATCGGATATCAGATCCTTGGAGAAATATCATGTACTGCAAGAATTTGTAATGATTAAGAAAACTTATCGAAGTCAA
The DNA here is from genome assembly GCA_002313205.1 of Laupala kohalensis. NCBI lineage: Eukaryota > Metazoa > Arthropoda > Insecta > Orthoptera > Trigonidiidae > Laupala > Laupala kohalensis. The sequence continues at coordinate 317,729 of NNCF01126044.1, forward strand.
TACTAATTAAAATTTTGTTTCCCCTTATTTTTGTAGGAGGGCACACTAGTCTGATTATCATAACTTAACCCAATAAACCAAACAAATTCAACCCAAAAATAACCCAAGCATTCGTTTCTTTATATATGCATTTCACCCATATTTTGGTTTTACAAAATACATTTCCCTTTACCACGGATTCACAAGGAGAAATGAATGCGTAATGTTTCTAGGTTATAAATAATGAAAAATCTATATGAAAAAAGCTGTTACAAACTGCGAATGACCATGTGAAAAACAATAAATTTATCTCTCCCCGAAGGAAAGAAAGAAACCATCCCTTCAATTTCGATCAAGGGCCCTCAGGCAAGGGTGGATTTAACATTTCAGCACACAACTAAGATAAGAAAAAACATAGTTCGCTACGGGTTACAATATTAACAGAATACATGGCGAGGTGGTGCTATCTAAGGAAAGGATTAAATCTCTTTATTGCATATATTATAAGAAGAGATTTTTTTTTAAATAACAGTATACCAATATTTTAATGAAACATAGAAAAATAATTTCACATGTACACTACTGATAACATAAAAGGGCCCATTTATTTTTCTAAGTCCCACGCTCTGACCAGTTTTGGATCTGTTAGGTTTCCAACGCCTCATCCTCTTGCTTTCCCTTCGAGAGGGGAAGTTTCGTTCCACGAATCGTGGTCTATTTGAAACGGTGCCTATATTTGGAAGACTAATAGTACCATTGGTAAATCGTAACGAGATAAAATGTTTAATTACACCGCTGTTAAAGAAATATTTTGTATTTTTTTATTATACACAGTCAAGAAAAAAAGAATTTATTCATTGTCAAACCAACTAAAACAGGCAGGCTTGAGTGGCTATTTATTTGTTCGTATTTTTCAACAGACATTTTACCTACTCCAGCAAAAGTGTAATTGGCTGAGAACACTAAAGCACTGCTATTATTGTTGTGTCACCAAGGTGGGTTCGAATGCTAGTGAGACTTGTGAACTGATTTTTGAAAATGGTTTATACCACAATTCAGCTCGTAATATCTGTTTGGGAGGTGTAATGAATGAAAAATTAATT